>JAVSBS010007357.1:0-49458 GCA_033124195.1 Coracias cyanogaster
CTGCACTTCTTCTTGTTGAACCTCATGAGGTTCCTCTTTGCCCAGCTCTCCAGTCTGTCCAAATCCTGCTGAATGGCTGCACAACCTTTAGGTGTACCAACCAAACCTGCCAGTTTTGTATCATCAGCAAACTTGCTGAGAAGACACTCTGTCCCTTCGTTGCGGTCGTTGATGAAGATGTTGAACAGGACTGGACCCAGCACCGATTCTTGGGGGATTCCACTTGTTACAGGTCTCCAGCGGGACTTGGCACCATTGATTACCACTCTTTGGGCTCTATTGTGTAGCCAGTTCCTAATCCATCTCACTGTCTGTTCTTCTACTTCACACTCCCTGAGCTTGCTCATGAGGATGTTATGGGAAACAGTGTCAAACGCCTTGCTAAGGTCAAGGTAGATTACATCCACTGGTCTCCCTGCATCTACTCATTCAGTCATGACATTGTAGAATGTTATCAGATTAGTCAAGCATATTTTCCCCTTGGTAAATCCATGCTGACTACATCTGATAACCTTCTTCTCTTCCATGTGCTTAGAGATGACCTCCAGAATGAGCCACGCCATCATTTTTCTATGGATGTATGTGAGGCTGACAGGTCTGTAGTTTGCTGGATCTTCCTTCTTGACGTTTTTGAAGACTGGAGTGACATTGGCTTTCCTCCAGTCCTCAGGCACCTCTCCCGTTTGCCACGACTCTGTGAAAATGATGGAGAGTGGTAAAGCAACAACGTCAGCCAGTTCTCTCAGCACCTTTGGGTGCATCTCATCAGGGCCCATGGACTTGTGCGTATTCAATTTTCGTAACTGATTCCTAACCCAATCTTCACAGACTAGTGGAGAGTCTTCCCTCCTCCAGGCTTTCTCTCCTACATCCAGGGTCTGAAGTTCACAAGGACTGGTGTTCCAATTAAAGACCAAAGCAAAGAAGGTATTCAGCAACTCTGCATTCTCTGAATCCTTGGTTATTAGGGCTGCCACCTCATTTAGCAGAGGGCCCACACATTCCCTGTTCTTCCTTTTGCTACTGATATATTTGAAGAAGCCCTTTTTGTTCCCTTTTACTTCCTTTGCCAGTTTTAGTTCTAAGAGGGCTTCGGCCTTTCTTGTTGCCTTCCTACACGTCCTGACAGCTTCCCTACAGTTCTCCCATAGTGCTGAAGTTTTCAAGTTTGAGGTGCATAAACCTCCCAATGTCCATTTCAGTGCAAGGTCGGAGAGATCACAGGCCATGTTAGTCTTAACTAATCTGGTAGACCCTCTAATCACTACTTGTTTCTGGAAGATGTGAATGAGTGCAGTCCTTGGTAGCAGTGGAAGATGGGTCCTTTTGTATTGAAACACTTGCACTCCTGGCTGATTCACTAGGCCTCTCAGTCCAAAATAAGTCTGTCTTTCTGCATGGCTGTAAGCCCAGCTGAATAGCAAAGTTGAGATGTTTAGTTGATGCTTGTAAAGCCTCTGGTAGTCTGCAGAGCTTGTGAAAGGGTCGAGCTGGGAAGATGGAAGCTCTCTGTGGTCACAGAATAAATGGCTCTCATCATAGGAAGACTTCAGGATGTTGAATGGGATTGATAACAGTCTAGATACAAACTGGGAAAGAAGTTACTGGAGATATGGTTTGATTTGGTGACTCTCTGAGCTGGTGACCGTGGAGATTTGGAGGAGGGATCCTTAAAAATGCCTTGTATTAAGTCACTGTAGGAGACTAGATGTTTATCCTATATAGAAATACAGGAAACTAGGCCATAGCAACCTGCGTTGGACATAGAAAAGGACTGGATTTGAGAAGAGTGGTGAGGCAGGTTTGGGGGATTTGAACCCAAAGGCTCTTGCACAGTATGAGTGACATTAAATAAAGCACAAAATTTAGCTAATCTGAAATGATTGGAGAGAAGATGAACCAGACTTGAACAACAGTGGATTGACAGCCCCCTGGCCTTTTTCGCTGTGAAATACAACATACTGAGAAGTGTATCAAAAGAGATCATTCCTTTGAGAAAAAAGCACTGGTGTTTTTAAATTGTGAGTGGCCATCGTGGTGATGATGAGCGGTGATTATCAAACCAAACAGAGCAGAAGAGAAAAGAGAAAGCATACAGTGCTGTGGATAGTAAGAGTAGAGGTGGAGAAACGAATGTCATTTGTACTGCCCTCTTGCCAAAATAATAGTAGGGAAGTGCTTCCAGATAAAGTGGCCTGAGGATTCAAAAGTATTGTCTGTTCTTTATCAGATGTTCTTGTGTTTAGGAAGGTTGTTTTCAACTGGGAAAGAATAGAATTAAAGGGAAGGGAGGGAAAAAACCAACCTCCAAAGGACAAGTTTAGAAGTTCAGGCAGGTAAATAAGGTGCCTCCAGTACTGAGCTTTCTGATGGAATTGCTAGGCATGCATAAATCTGTATTTTTGTGCATCAAAATGAATTTTACGCAAAAAAAAGCTGGCTTGTCAAGGAGACCATTTCTAAGGTCAGTGCCTTCTATTTTGTTAAAACAAAAGAATTACAATAATTAGAAAATGTCCTAGTAAATGCAGTTCCATTCAAAATTGCTTCTTAACACATGAGCATTACTCTTGGCAAATAGGTTTGTAATGAAGAGATCAGCTAAACCATGCTCTTGACAAGGCAATTTTGCTTAAAAAAGTGATTTGGGATCCTTCTGTAGGAAAGGCATATTTTGGATGCTGGTTCACGTTCTCTACCCATTGTATCCAGAAGGCAAGGAATATTTCCAGCTGTATTTGTTGCATTTTGCCTCTTCCAAGGAACTCACGTTGCTCTGCTAGAATCAGAGAAAATACTCCCATCTCCCATATTCCTGTAGTCTTTAAGGACCAAATGGATTGAGGAGCTTTAAGCTACTGCATCTCAAACAGGGTGCCCTGCTTCTTCAGGATTTGGGCACCACCTCATCAGCACTGGGCAGCAGGAAGGGAGGGACACAGAGCTCCAAGCAAGTAACTGGTCCTGTGCGTGGTGGCACAGTGCCCTGTGGCTATGCCAGCACATCATGCAGGGCTTCAAATTCAAGCTGACTGGTAAGCAGATACATCTAAGGAGGTTCTGGACCTGGCCTGAGTGGTACAGGGCAGAGGGGCAGAACTGCAGTAGCTACGATCACACAATGTTAGTGTTGTGGTATTTCATCTTGTCAGCATTAATCTCATTTTAATAAGGCGTTTCAATAAGAGTACCTCCGCCACCGTGGTTGCCACACCAGATGAAATGTGTCTGCCTCGGGATCTGAACAACAGAGAGGTGCAAACCGTGGGGTAATGGAACCGATGGTTCAAAGCTTCAGTGCTCAGAGTCCACTGAGGCTCTAGAAGTACCAGTCCCAGCTTGTGCATGTGTGTGACTTTAAAGCAGGTGCTTTCCTAGGTGGGTAATGCTGGACAGAAACCCTGGTAATTTTTGGTTTTTTTAAGTGTCTTTCAGTATACGCTCAATGAAAAGACGGGAAAATATCTGTTAAAATCAGTCAGCATAACTTTGTTGGTATATTTATTAATACTTTTTCTCTTTTTCTTAAAATTGAACTTAAATTTTAGCGTGTTCTGCCCAAAACATGACCCAGGCAGTAGGACCAATCACTATGGTGAGTTTCTTTAATGGCTTCATTTATTTCATTTATTTTAAAAGTTTGCATTCTACAGTCAGTAACTCATTTGAACAAACTCAGTGTTACTCCACCTTTATATTGAGAGGTGGGTTTCTAATCTTGCAGGAGCGGTTCGGTTGAGATCCATGCGTATGCACAAAAGCCGAGAAGGTTTTTTTGAAGTAGGAAATGTTTGATCTCCCTCAAAACTGACTTAAAACATGGTGGACCTGATCCTTCAAGGAGTTATTCCGACACTTTGTGGGTGGGTAGGCCCAAAAAGCTTGTGAAATCCCTGCCATGGATTCATTTCTCATGAATCCAGAGAGCCGTGCTAATGAGCGATGCACAGGCTTGCACTTGATTAGCAGAGAGTTGTTACGGGGACGGTCACCTTGCGATTTTTGACAGTAGTTGTGTTAACACGTTCACATTTTGCACCTTCTGTATTCGCTAGCACGGTAGTTTTTTAAACAGGGCCTTTCATTCTGAAGGATCCCAAAGAGCTTTTTGAGTATAACAAAAGGGTTATACAGCCCCTGTTTAAGGGTTGTTTCCTGTGCTACAGAAAGGCAGCTTAACTTGGTGGTCCTGGTCCTTGCTGACTCAGGTAGCTGAGAATCTCACGGAATTAACCAACCAAAGCCGGGATGTTAACCTGACACGTACAATCCTGCACAAAACGTTGAGCCCTTCACTTTGAAGTTAAGCCCAATTAAACTGCAAGCACTAATGCTAAGCATGGTGTGCTCCCACTGAAGTGTGGCAAACCTTGGCTAACCTTGACAAAGTCTGCCTCTGTCCTGATGCCACGCAAGGGCTGGGTTAGGTGATGATGACTAAAACTTTGAATGGTAGGGTCTGGAACTTCTTTGCCAGACATGCAGTCTGGTTAACGCCTGATATTGCCGTGGTTCACTAACTCAATACAGCTTCTTACTTCACTCAGTAATTTTACCTTTTGCTTGTGTAGTTGTGACGCCTGTCACTCCCTCCCTTTTTAAAATTAGCTTGATTTCTGTGGTCTAATGGTTGTCAGGATGTTGGGGGTGTGCAGGGCCCCAGGTGGTCTCCTGCCCAAGCACTGGACAGGGCCAGGATTTCTTCCTTTCCAGTATGAGGAAGGCTTAGGTCCAGCCCTGTAGACCACTTCCTTCATAAAGAAGGCCTAAATCCTAGGAGCTTGAAGGTCTTGGTATCTTCAAGTGCTGCATATACAATGCATGGCCTGTTCCCTGAGATGAGAGTTTTCTCCAAGAGGAGATCTTCCAGAGTTGCTTGATTTGGAGACTGTCTGCACATGGCTGGTAAATAGGTTCTGCTGCCAGTGTCTGCCCTACCTCCTGCGTGAGCTTCTCCCACCTGAGAGAGCAGCTGTACCCCAGGGGGTGGGGAGCAGCTGTGAGTTGGGTAAATGGCACTTGGCTCCCCAAGCCCAACATGTCCTACCTCTGAGCAGCTCTCAGAAGCGTGCGGCACTCAGTAGCCAGGGGTATCTGCTGCTGAGTTGGCTGGAGTAGCAGGGACTCTGCCTGGCCTGCTCCTGGCCCGTCTGGGCAGGCAGGGGCACCCGTGCTGCGTGTGTTTGCTGGTCTGCAGAGGGTGGGGAGTGAGACAGGCTGGCATGGAAGTGCTGCAGCTCCATGGTAGAGCTTTGACTTTCAGGATCCAGCCCTAGTGAAACAGCTCAGCCGTTCCTCTGGGGCAGGCTGAGCCAGCGCTGGGTGGTGTGGGAGCAGAAGCTGGTACAAAAGGGCTTCCCCTCCAGGCTTGTTTTCTCCAGTAGCTTAGAGAAAACGGGGTCAAAGAACATCCCCTTGTTCTTGGTCCAGACAACGTTCCTGTGCTGAGATGTCAGGGTTCTGCCGTGTGATTGGGAGGTTATAGGGTGCCTTAGGGACCAAGAGGTCTCCTTGCAGCTCCGTGCAACTCGGACGGGAGGCCTGTCTGGACTTGGCTCCAACCTCTGCTTAGCAGGAAATGTTGGATGTACCCAGAGTAAAGGCTGACAAACGCAGAGAGCAGAGAACACTGTGGGGAGCAAGAAGAGTTGGGCTGCTCTTTGAACTCTGTTCCTCTTGTTTTGTAAGGCATCCCTAAAGCCAGCATCAGAAAGAGCTGAGAAAATCCTACCGCAGGTGAAAGATGTTGTGCTAGACAGCAAGGAGCACCTTGTGCCTACACCAGTGTCTCTCAGACTGCTCCAGATTAGGCCAACCCAGCTTTATTGTAGGTGAAGCAAGAGGCTACGGTTTCCTTTCAGGCCATGAAAAATGCAAGCGTACAGCACCAGTACCCCAACTTAATTCAACAGCCTTCCTGTGCCAACAATAACTCCTCTTAATGGGATGATTTCTAACAGGAAAACCGTTACCAAGTGCTGCCCAATGGATGCAGAGTTACATGGGAAGGGGGCTGTCATGGTTTAACCCCAGCCAGCAACTAAGCGCGACACAACCGCTCACTCACTTCCCTGCTCGATGGGATGGGGAAGAGAACTGGGGAAAAAAAAAAAAGTAAAATTCATGGGTTGATAATGATAGTTTAGTAGGACAGATAAGGAAGAAAATAATAATAAAATAGAATATACAAAACACGTGATGCACAGTACAGTTGCTTACCACCCACTGGCAGGTGCCTAGTGTCCCCTGGCCAACTCCTCTTGGTTTATATACTGGGCCTGACGCCATACGGTCTGGAATACCCCTCTGGCACACTGGGGTCAGCTGGCCTGGCTGTGTCCCCTCCCAGCTTCTAGAGCACCCCCAGTCTCCGCTGACAGGGCAGCGCGAGAAGCTGAAAAGTGCTTGACTTGGTGTAAGCCCTGCTCAGGAACAGCTAAAACATCAGTGTGTTATCAATATTATTCTCATATTAAATCCAAAACACAGCCCTGTACCGGCTACTAGGAAGAAAATTAACTCCATCCCAGCCGAGACCAGGACAGAGACATGGAGCCCCACTGCATTTAAAACCCTCAGGTTCTGGTGGGTGGTTGAGTTCTCTAGCTTTCTCTGCTCCTGCCTTGTCTTCCTTGCCAGAGTTGTCCTCTTCTGCTTGTGCAGCTGTAGCTGTTTCCAGCAGCTCCCAGTTAGGGTGTTGGAGAGAGACTGGTGCATGCTTATGGAAGGGATGGAGTGAAAGCAAGTGTTTTTGTGGAGGTCTCATACCATGTCACTAAAAAACACTTTTTAGCGTAAATACTATTAAACATACAAGTCAAATTACTTCTGGAGGCTTTCTAGGAGGGTCATTATCGCTGAAAAACCTAATGCCATTTGTATGTCTTTGGGACACCTGAAATGATTATTTATGTAGCCTTGTATTTTAACGCCTTTGAGGGTGTATTAACATAAACAAGAATTGACTGAAAAAAAGGGTCATCCTTCATAACTTTGCCTGAAGTTTTTGCCACCTAGAGGTAGTGCTACTGCTGGGGAGAGTAAGTTCAATCTGCCACAATCAATAATTTTATGTTAAAAACTGGGATTTGCTTTATACTGAGTTTAAAGGGCAAAGCAATACCTGAATGCTGCAGCGATTTGCACGTGTCCTAATGGGTCAGGCTTGTAATTTTCCTTACGTGGAAAGAACGTGAGTTCTGCTGCAGTGTCAGGTGTTTGGGGAAGCTGAAACATCCTCTTGCCTTGCCACACAAAGCACCTCACTTTTGTAGCTTCTTGGGCAAAGAGAGAATTTGAATGATGCGAAATCGTCAGTCTGAGGTTGACACGTTTGTTACTTGTTTCTTGATTCGTAGACGCAGCTAATAAGAGGCGAAGACATGCGCTGAAATCTTGCACCATCACAAAACAAATGGTAATTCTGAATTTAAATGGTTCTAAAATCTGCATCTGCTACAGCGAAGGATTTCTGTAGTGAAGCGTTTTGGCAGGTGTTCAGAAAGACTCCCTCACAGAAGCAGTAACTACTCCAATGGCTTTGTGCTGATCTTGTTGCTCTGTCATAACAAAGCTCTTTGCATTTGGAGCTGCCTCAGGCAGAGCCAACGCTGGCACAAACGGGATAGGAACCTCCGAACCAGGCTGTGATCTTCACGTGACTAGAAAGAGCCTCTCTTTGCGGGGTCCTCTTCTTTGGAAGTATTATGGCCCTCAGATTTGCTTAGGGCTTGACAGTTTCCATGAAAAACTGCTTTTGATGAGTCATTTGGCCTTTTAAATGAGTACTTACTCATTTGTGAGCCAGTGCTCACGTTAATTGTGGCAGATGTTCATGGCAGATCAGGCAGTTCTCAGCTCTGCTGGTGAAGATGCCTTCCCAAGCATTTGGGAGCTATCAAGCAGAGCTTCACTCTGGTTACAGGGGTGGTTGTTTCAGAAACTGTTGTTAGAAAACCTGTAAATAAGCTTTTTTTTAAAGTTTTGAGGTGATTCTCTTGGCTCCATGGACGTATGTGTGGCAACTCCCATTGGCTCTGGAGGGGCTGGGATTCCTTCTTTCGAGAGGAGTTAGCATCCAGCGTTCCTTGGGGAAAAAATTCTACCTTTCCCAGGCTTTGAGATTAAAGGGTGGTCACTTGAGGGGGACGTAGGTGGTCTTTGCAGCTTTTCCACAGTACTCCCATAAGGGTAGGTTATTTGTCTGTAAATCCACTGACATTTCTGATATTATAACTGAGATTCATTTGACCTGTTTCTGCTGCTCCGCAGCGCTAGAGATCTCGGAAATCAATGCAGACACTGCAAACAAGAAGCTGAGGGGCTCCAGGAGTTATCAGCATGGGATAAATTGTTTACCATTGTGTAAGCAATGCATTTTTATGCTCTTGGATGTTTGACAGAGCTTAAGAATTATTTGTAGTACTGTGGTAGACATGGAACAGCAGAGAACAACTGTGTCCTGTCCAGAGGAAAAGAAAAATCGTAAAATCATTAAAGTTGGAAAAGACCTCTAAAATTATCAAATCCAGTTGTCACCCCAACACTACCATGACCACTAGACCACGTCCTGAAGGGCCACATCTCCATGTTTTTGGAACGCCTCAAGGGATGGTGACTCGATCACTTCCCTGGGCAGCCTCTTCCGGCGCTTGACCAAAATATTCACCCTCTGCTCTCAGATCCTTCCTGATATTACATTAGGTCTGGGGAACTAAACACAATTTGCACTGAGAGTTGGCAGGAGGCATTTGTTAACAGCTGTGCTATTTGCCAATGTTTTAATTAGGAGGGGGTGTCCCTGGTGTTGGGCTTTTCTTTGAGTTTTTGCTTTGAAGTGGGTTTTGCTTCCCTTTTTAAAATTTGAGTATCTGGAGAAGAATAGGGTTAGCTGTGCAGAGAAGCTGGCTGCGTTCACAGAAACACAGGCTGCTTTTTACCTTTCTGCTAATACAGCGGTAAGGTAATGAAAACAAAGCAGTCAATGTCAGCGTGATGTAAAAGTACCTTCTTTTGATTTTCCTACAGAGCACAGAAGAGACAGCAGAAGAAAACAGTTTACGAATACTAAAAAGAAAAAACAACAGGCATAAAGGTACGACTCGCGTTATAGAACAACCCAGGGATACTGTGATCCGTTACGTTGAAGTTCAGAGCCTGGAGATGGTTGGCGGCAGCGATGCTGCAGATGTGTCTGTCGTTCTCCTGAGGCTCTCCAGGCTCTGGCAAGGAGCGGGAGCCTGACTTACAGAACAGTTGTGCAGCAAACAGGTCTCTGTGCTTTGGCTGAGACTTGCTGGGTGACGTGAGCCAGTGAATTCACCAGGGAACGCCCCTGCTCGGCGTTTGGGAAGTTTGGGAGGTGTTAGTGGTGATGACTCAGCTCTCCATGGCTATGCTTAGGATAGGGGCATGGGGTTGTAACAGCACGTGGCTGCCTAATGTTTTTTCCTGTATTTTTAATACAACTATAAAGAACAGGGAACCCCTAAAGAGTCCTGGAATACTTGTATGGCATCTAGTGTAAGTGAAAGGACATTTCTTTTTCTCACAAATGTCTCCAGTAAAAAGTAACGTTGTTTTAAACGGTGATGGGCAGACTTCCCTGAGCTGTCTGACAGCCCTTTCCTTCGGAACAGCCCATTGAGTTGATCTTCCTGAAACCTGTCACTGACCTGCTGCTCCGAGACAAAGAAAAAATAGGTCGTTATTTCCCTGGCAATCCAAATCTGACAAAGCAAGCGTGTAAAATGGGCTGTAATAAGCGAGTTTAATGCTTGTAATAAAAGCTTTAATTCTCTTACCAAATCCAATACTGATTCATGTCTTGCACTGTTTTCTGTCCTTTAGCCTGTTCAGTCCCCAGTGTGTGGTCCTGAGGACTGGAATTTTAAAAAGCACGATAAATCACTTGCTTCCCTATGCTAGGAAGTATGAGGAATGGCGCATTTAGAGTTGTGGAGATACTGGCTTTTGATGAATGAAGCTAAATCTAAGGCTTAGGTAGTTTTACACCCAGCACAATGCCTGTGTTTGCCTGAGCATGTTTTTGTTCCCGCTGAAAAGGACTGAGTGGGAAGCTGGAGGAGCTGGGGATTCACATAAGTATTTGTTACTGGCAGGGAGTCTTCAGGCAAGGCTCTAGTTCCTGAAGCGAGCGAGTGAAGCCCGCTTTACAGACCAGCTCTGCAGGAGTGTGGTTTTGTGTTTTAACAGTCCGAATAGACTTCCTCAGGAAATGCAAGCAAGCTGGGCTTCTGGATGATATATTTGAAGAAATGCTGGACACGCTTCACCTGGCGCAGGAAAAACTGATGGATGACAACACTTCCGAAACAGGTACGGAGAGCCATGGGGGACCTGCCTTCAGAGCAGAAGTGCTGATCCGACTGCCAGGCACTCAGCCCTGGGTCACCTTCCTGAGGAGAATTCTGCAGTGCCAAGTAACTGGGTCCTGTCTTATTTTTTTGGTATACCCTTGGCAGCAGAGGGAAGGAGCTGCCAACTCCACGTGCTCTGGTTAATGCCTTCTGACTTGGAATTTTTGAAGGCACCTTTTACTCGTTGATGGAAGCATAGGTGTGTTCAGCCTGATCTCTGCCCCCAGGCACCGAAGAGGAGAGAGGTCCTGAAGAGAAGTAGAGGGTTTTATTTGTTGTTCTTAGAGCTTTGCAGAGGGGCCAGCTGTCTGTTAATATCAGCACTCTGTTGAGGGAAAAATCCACAAGTATGTACATTTTAAGTCTTTGGATGATTAGATAGAACTCAGTTGTCAACTGTTAGTATGTAGTTTGGGGTTTCATCGATTTTAAGTATCAGCCTGTATGAAGCACATTGTTCTTGGAGGATTCCACTCTAATGTTGCTTTGCCCACAATACATTTGAAAGAAAAAAAGAAAAATGTCAAACCTTCCTTTCCTCTTGTCCTCCCAGCTTTACAAAGCTATGAATAATACCTTTGCATGAATTAGCGTTCTTTATCCAAAGTCGCTGAAGCACATGCATGGGAAGAGAGAAGACTCTAGGGAGACCTCATTGTGGCCTTCCAGTATCTGAAGGGGGCCTACAAGAAGGCTGGGGAGGGACTCTTCACAAGAGCTTGTAGTGATAGGACATGGGGTCATGGCTTTAAACTGGAAGAGGGTAGATTTAGATGAGAAATTGGAGCCAAGTTTTTCATTCTGAGGGTGGTAAGATGCTGGAATGAGTTGTCCAGGGGGGTTGTGGATGCTCCATTACTGGAGGTGTTCAAGGCCAGGTTGGATGGGGCTTTGAGCACTGTGATCTAGTGGGAGGGGTCCCTGCCCATAGCAGGAGTGTTGGAACTAGATGATCTTTAAGGTCCCTTACAACCCAAACCATTCTTTGATTCTGTGAAGTGACATGTCACACCTGGCGAAATCTTCCTCATGAGCAGCTTGCGTGTAACGTGACATCAGCTGCTAGAAGCAGTAAGGAAGCCCAGCACACGTTGGGGGTTCAAAGTCTTCAGCATTAAGCCAACCACTTAATGGTCATGCGAACTCCGTAGGGGTTTTGCACTTTGTTCAATGGAAGCTTCTGTTGTGACATTGACGCACGATCCTGGGCTTGTGTTTGCATCAAGCTGTGCTAGCACGGTCCCGTGATCTGTCAAGAGGAACTGGTGTGGTCAGCCCTGCTGTTACACGTGCAGTCCTGACATGATGCAATTAAATATGATTTAAATATATTGCTCATATCAACTAAATCAACTCATTGCTCATATAATCAACTAAAAAAAAAATAAATTGACAAATGGATCCTTCTTTCTCAATGTAGATTATATGAGAGGGAAGACATCTGAAAACCTCGAGCAGTCAGTATGATATAAGTAATTACCGTTTTGTGCTACTTCTAATGTAGGGCTCTGCGTTAACATGGGGATTCTGTAAACTTTTATAATAATAAAACAAATTATCTCTTTCCCCAGAGTATGAAGAGACAGTGATGTCACTCTTTGACTGTGGACTGTTTGAAAATATACTGACAAATATTCATTCAGGTATGTGGGGAAAAAAGCTGAGCAAGCAGTAGTGGTCGGTGTGGTTTTTGGCATGGGGGTTATTCTGCTGAGCATTTTGATAAAATGACCGTTTAAAATGAAAATGCCAAGGAATTTTTTTCCCAACATTATATAAACAATTGAATAAAAGCCACTACTACCTGAATTTTTAGAAACAGCATGTCAGAGCTGGCTGGCTGACCTCAAGGGGAGGCAAGTTGCGGTTCCACAGCTTTAAAAGACCGAAGGGTCTGTGCTCCAGAGGAACTTCCCTCTCCTGCAAGGTGTGTCCTGCTTCTGCAGGTTATCTCCCTTCCTTCCCACAGCCCCCCTTCAGAGCTGTTCAGACTGGCTGTGTGCTTTGAAAAACAGGCTGAGAATGTTCAGAGTGAAGGGCAGGCGGAGCTGCTGGGGACCACTGCTGTCAAAGGACTCTGGGGCTTGGACTCTGGTCTCGGCTATTGTAAGCCACAAGGTGAAAACTGTTTTTCAGGCAGACGAGTCTCTTGCGTCCCTTTCCTGCTCTAACAGTTTGCAGCCTTGCTCTAACTGCTGCTTTTATTTATTGCTGTGAAAAGGGAAATGGGTTTTAATGAGCGAACGCTGAGGTTCAGCACCTGGAGCTGAGGTTTGCTCACGTTTGCCGTTTCCCCTTCCCGTGACTGAGAAAGCCAGGCTCCTCTCTTCAGTCTCCTGTTGTCACATTTAAATTCCTCTTTCGGAAATGGCGGTGACTGATGTTGCAGTTACCTGGCGCAGGCTTCCACCAGTGCCTCAGCTAGAGGCATTGAAACATCTCTGCTCAGAAGTCCTTGTGTGACACCACCTTGGATCACACTTGTTTCTTGCACAGCTGCATCCATTATTTCATCCTCTTCTCAGCTTACAGGAGAAATTCTCGATATTGGCACCTGGGTATGCAGAACCGCATGATTCTCATGTGTAAAAGTTTTCCTCTCTCCAATTCCCGACTTGAGCAGCTCAGTTCTTCCTGTACTGCACAATCTTTTCTGATGCCATCAACCTGCTTTTAATTTCAAGGCCAATAATGAAAACACTCTTCAAGACTGGTTCCAAAACTGATCCAGGAGGAGCTTTTAAAATGAACTAGTGAGAGATGAGTGAAAACCAACAGAAACTGTAGGGAGGGAAAGAAATCAGCAGCTGCTTGCCCTTTTTTTTTTTCTTTTTTCTTTTTTTAGTTTTTTTTCCTTTTTGGGTCCTCATCTGTCTTCCAGGGTCTAGCTAGCAAGTCTCTGTGATGACATACAAAGTCTAGGACTAAATAAAGTAGGACTAGTATAAATGCTGTGTCGTCTTTGATCTTTCTTCTGCAACAGATGATTGCAGGTCTTCTGACATGCTTTACCTTCGATCCACGGTTTCTATTTCTTGCATCTTCAAGCAAAACGTGTTCTGAAGCCTCGCACGCCAGCACAGCAGGGTTGCTCTGAAATGTAACTGCTGGTACTGCTTTTTTGGATCCCTTCTATATAGAGGGACAAACAGTTCTTTTGCAGCATGCAGCTTTACTGTGAACTTGACTGCATTTAAAACGCCTCATATGGGACCTGCTGTCACCTCAACTTCAGATTTCTAGGTTGGAGGTTTTTGTTCTCTCCTCCGCGGAAAAGTGAATTCCTTTAGTTTTTGCATTCTGTTGAGTGTCCTGCTCAGGGCAGCACCTCAGTTAGCTTTAATCTCCTCTTTCTGCTGGTCAGCAGCATGTCCAGCAGCTTTTGAGCTCCTCGGTAGCATCTGTTCTGAGGGGATCTGTGGCAGCGAGTTCTGCAGTTCAGCCGTCCAGGCAAAGGCAGTGATACTTTGTACTTGTCTTGGGCAGAGTGATGCAGTCATGCCAGCTCCACATTCCTCGGACCATTCCAAATGTCCAGAAATACACAGTATTTCCCTTTAGGTCATCTCCTGTAGGAGGTGGAAGGTTCCCAATCTGTTACCTGCCTTCCTGTGAAAGCACTCCCCGAGGCCAGTCCTTCCCATCACGGGCATCTTTCCTTGGGCTATTTCTGTTTCTGCCACATCCTTTGGGAAGCAGAGAAATGGAGCAGTGCGTCTTCCAGCTGTAGGTCACCCCTGTGCTGAGCACAGCAACACAATCACCGTTTGCTCTTTATTTCTGAAAATCTATTAATTTGTATGCAGATATTCTCTAAGAGGTTTGGTTTTTTTCTCCATCTCCTACTTGTACATGTCCAGCTGCGGAGCCAACACTGAAGCGCTGGGCACAGAGTGCTGTGGGAGGGGGGCAGGATGTGCCCCTGAGTGCAGGGGAAAGCAGAGAGAAGAGGGGGCATCTGCCTTTTTTTTCAGTCAGAGCTGGGGTGACCATCCAGGTCCCACTCAGCCTCAGTGTAGTTAAAAATGCGCTGTAAAAGCGAGCACTTCTGTAAGCTTCCACGGCTGCATACAGCCAGCAGCAGTGATGGGCTTTCTGCACAAAATGGAAGAAATGGGGGGAGGCAGAAGGCCAAAGGCTTTTCTTGTTTAAAAACAAAAATCACAGTTCAGGATGGTTCAGGCTCGGGGTAGATGCCTGGAGCTATTTTCTTCACCCCACCCACTGTGACTTTGGAGACCCCTTTCAATGTCTTCCCCTCAAAAAAAAAGATAAAAAAACACCTTCAGGTTTGTACAAAACACATTTTGCTTCTTCCTCAGTTGTTGACTCTCATTCCCACCCACGCTGAGGAAAACCTGTGTGTTGTGTCACTGAGCACCTTTGCTGCTCGGAGGTCACCGACACCTCTGTGTGTTTTGCAGCTGAACAAAGCAAGTGCTTCATTTAAAACTCGCCATTAACAGCGTCAGGTTATGGCAATGCTGCTGAAGTCGCGCGAGGCCTGCTCCTGAGCTGCCAATAATCTTTAACATCAGGAAGGTGGAAGCAGCACCGGAGTCAGGTGGGGTTTGCAGATAGATAAGGTAAAGCGCTTGGTTAATCCTCTTGGCACACTGGCAATAACTGTTTTGCCTGAGGCAGGAGCGTGATATGCTCTTGGGTCATGTTCTTGGGAATCTAGCTGTTGAATGCAGTTGTCCAAAGCATCTCTTTTTAGGTTTAATTTTGTTGGTGGTGGCTAAAATCCATCAGACTTGTAAATTTGCTTTAATTGTGTGATTTAAAATGGCCCTTTATTGGAGAAGTCCCCATACAAATGGATTCTGATGGAACTGTTAAAGCTCATGCCAAGTAGCACCGAGTTAGGAACTAAACTAAGGATGTTCACATTTGCTGTGACTGTTTAATTTAAATCGATGATGTAGCTAGTTTTGAGATTACAGAATATGGATTACAAAGTATGTAACTGCTGCTTTGTGTTTTCTTTTGACGTTTTGATACTTCAGTCCCTCTCTTCATGAGGAGACCAAGCGTACTGGGTGTCAGGCTAAAGACTTTGTGTCACAGAAGTAGAGGTTGTGTTGTAAACTAAACCAAGCATTGGTACTCGCTGCAGTGTTAATACATATATAGCATGTAATTTAAATTCATAATAGTTACATATGAATAAAAGCTTCTATCTCTTTAATTTTCCCAATAGGAACAGAGGAGAAAATCCAGGAACTTCTGGAAAGCAGAAAAAGGCTGGATACCAAGATTGAGCTGCTGCAGGATTTAAAAGAAGTCATCCTTCCTCCCGCAGAGAGCACCGCTAGTACATCTAGTACAGCATCTGAGTAACTCCCAAGCCTGTCTGTAATGGTGTCAATATTTAGGATTTTCTAATGATAGAAACCATAGAGCACGTCTGGTTGGTGTCTAAGTAATTTCCCTCCTCCCCAGCCCCAGATAGGGACACAAGAACTGGGTGTTTTACTCATTTTTATACCTCACCGTTGCAGTAATTTTCAGTTGTCCCTTTCTTTAAATTTTGCCATGGATCAGTCAGTGTTATACACCAAATGCAGCTTTTTTTAAAGCTCAACAAGACTTTTTTTTCTTGAAGACAAGGCAGCACTGGCTGCCACAGAACACTTGTTAAAAGTCACTTTAGCTGTGGAGGCCCTTTTCTGACCGTGCGGTTGCTGCTTCCCTGTCTGCATCGAGACAACGATGGCTTAAGGACCACACTGCTGCTTTGGCTTTCCAAAGAAAGAAGAAAAATTAGCACTTAACCTTCTGAATGATAAACAGGAGTTTGGTGGTTGGTTTTTTTAATTAAATGATTCCTGACTGACTGCTTAATCTATAACTAGTTCTGCTGTCAGGGCAGGGCTGAAACAGTGTTTGCAGGCAGAGCAGAAACAGTTGTGCATCACACTCTGAACAAGTACAATGAATCGAAGAGTGGCCTGTGTCTTCCTTTCTCCATTCAGAAAGGATATGAATTCCATGTGTTTTGTCTCTCAAAAAATTGTTTGAATACAGAAAAGCATTGTTTAGCTACAAATGGGTAAGTTAACATAATAAAACATTTTTAAGAAAGCTGTGTATCTAGTCATGCTCCCTGGCCCCAGAGGGGCACAGGACATGGTGCCATACCTTCATTTAACTGCCTCCACCTTGCCTCTCAGGCCCAGAGTGATCCCTTGCCCCAGTGAACGTGGCAAGCACCACTTGTGGCAGGCTGCAGCCCCATCAAAGTAGCTGTACTCTCCCCAGCTAGTAAAATCTGTAACTGGAGTGGGGATCAGTAAGCACAGAGCAACAACTTGCAGAACATGAGCTCTCAGGGCGGTGTTACTTGCTTGGAGGCCGGCTGGCTGCCCAGGGCTAGAACCACAACCAATTTACTCCTCAAGCCCAGGATGCACATGCCGTTCACAGCTACTCTGCCTCAAAAACCCACCTAAACAGAAGTGTATTAACATGAGCATAAATTAGCTGTTGCTAGGGAACAAAGAAAGATGCAAATCCACTGTCATGAGACAGGCAAAAAGTAAATCTGAGAGCTCATTTTCCCCTAGAGCAGCAGTCTGAATTACAAGCTTCAGCACAGCTCAGAGGACAAGTCCTGGATGCTGCTTTTACCCTCTGCCAAGCATGACCTTTAGTCTAGAGTTTGCAATATAAAACAAGTTATTGGAAACACTGAAGACACATTTGGAAGCACTGTGTCAGACTATCCCAGACTGTCATGCTTCAGCAGCTCCCTGGTTTCTAGCAACAAAAGGAAATTCTAGGCTTTGCAAAACTTGGCAAAGGCCCAGCCCCAAGATTAGACCTGTAGTTAGCCTAAACTTCAACTGTGAAGTTCCACATTCTCTGCTCTACCTTTGATTTGGTGCAGATCTAACTCCTCACAAGCACACAACACAAGTAGTCACATCTGGACTTACTAGTGGAAAAAACCCCAGATGCACAGATTGTAATGCCTGGGGTCTAAACTGGTGCCTACCACTAAATTGGCCGTTTTCTGAAATGCAGATCATGGGTACTCAGCAAGCACAGCGAAATCGGTAAGCTCCAGTAACGCGCAGTCTGGGAGGTTGGCTTTGTCTGGGTGGCAGGGGTTGTTTTTTTTAAAAAGCAACTTCTATGCTGTATGTGCCACAAAAAGCTTGCCGTTTTCTTCAAAGTCC
This sequence comes from Coracias cyanogaster, assembly GCA_033124195.1. NCBI lineage: Eukaryota > Metazoa > Chordata > Aves > Coraciiformes > Coraciidae > Coracias > Coracias cyanogaster. The sequence goes on from JAVSBS010007357.1 coordinate 17,564, forward strand.
AAAGAAGTTTGCTAGTGAACAGGTACAAAAAGAGTGAATTTTATTACATGTAGTTTAAATTCATACAACGTTTAGAAGCAAACCCCCTGCTTTCAGAACAGTGTATCCCTTCCCTTCCCAGGGAACCAATGTAATCTGAAGTCACTGAAGAGGGTATTTTTTCCATTAACCATTATGAACATTGCTTGAACAGACTACACAAAGTACATGTTACGACTTATTTTAAGGTATACCCAAATACGGACATTTACTTCCAATTAGAAATGCTAGTTACCCCTTTCTTCAGAGCCATGAGGTTATGTTCTTTCTGCACACTTCGCTAAGCGCTGAGTACACCTGGTTAATTACAGCAAATGGTAAAGTCAGTCACAACCATACAAATGCAGTAAGAGATATCCGTGCCATTTGCCTCTATAATCCCAGGGAATTAATGATTTAAGGGACATCATTCAGTGGCTCAGGTCAGACTATTCTCCAACCCCACAGAGTAAATTGGAAGTATGAACAGGCAGTGCTAGAGCTGTGGTGTCCTAAGCTAAAAAGGGAAGTCCTCACCGCCAGCTGGGATCCTTTGCACACTGCCGTGCTTCCTCTGCCCATCTGAAATCTTGCGCTGCTTCCACCATCCAGGTTTGCTAAACGCAAGTGAATATTTCGCTTGACATTTTAATAACAGTTCACTCTTCAGCACAGAAAACAATTGTTTTCACTGTGACCTTTCACATCTTCTGGTACAAGAGACGAGGTAACGCTCGCTTTTACCCACACAGTGATGACATCCTGTTGTAACTGCAAAGAACCCTACCAACACCCCTCACTTACAGCCTCAGATCAGTTCTTAAAGGCTCCACATTTACTGGCTTTAGCAATGAACTCCTTTAGCAGGGGACCATCCATTTGCCAAAATGCTGTAGTTTGTGTCACTTCTGTCAAATGATTGACACAGAACTTAAAGCAGAATTCCTCTAAGTCCTAAACAGAATAAAAAGAAAAGAAGTGTTATTGTCTAGGTTTCCATCACAGAAAATTACATTCAGGCACAAGTGCCTGTATATGCTTTATTTTTGCAGAGACTTAGACACATTAACCCAGTGGCTCTCAATGTGCGTTCCCCCCTCCCCAGTCACTGTCTAAATGCAACAGAAAACAGTAATTCTACCCATGTAACACGGTTACAAGGGCGAAGTAACTGTCACTTGTTGTCACTATACGGCTGCAGTCACAAAACACAGTTGTTCCAAGCAATACGCATTTTAAGTTTTCCCACTTGAAGAGTTTCACCTGCATTCACTGACAGCTCTTACAACCCAATACAGACAGGAGACCTTGGGGTAATGTTTAATAACCAAGACTGTGGATTAAGAAAATTCTCTTGTTCCAGAAGATAAACTCAAATCTATACATAAGGTTACTTGACTTCCTGCTCAGTTAAGGGCTCAACTAAAGCCTTGGAGTCTCATGTCACCAGGCCCAATGCAAGTGTGCACTAACTAACTGGATAGTTTTAAAGCAAAGTTTAGGCAGGAGGCCTTTCTGTGCATTAGAAACAGTCACGTGTTACAAATATTTCACAGATGTCCCCAAAATTATTCAAAAGAAGTACTCTGGCACAATACAGCATAGCAATTCTTGCAGAAAGTGGACTCCGGATATTTGAGTCTACTTGGAAGTGCCTTCCATTTAACGATTAGAAAAGCCTCACAACCATCACTGCACCCGCATGATGTCAGAGAGAAAGGATGTCTAAAAAAACAAGACAGAATCATCAATATAAGGTTGACACACAACACTTCCCACTCAGACTGTTTCCAGCTCCTCTTCTGAGGAGGGATTCTATTCTTTGTGGTACTTTACATGTGAGCTGGGCACTGCAGTAAGGCATAACAAATTTGCCGAGCTCTTTAAGCCACATGAGCTGTGATATTCATATTCATATGAATATTCATATGTAATATTCGTATTTTCACTTAAGGTCAATACTGAAAGCTAGAGCAACTGTGTGCCAGTGAGAGTTCTTGACACAACAATAATATAAAAATATATCCTGGCCTAAAACCAGGCATTCTGAAGCTGCAGATCTTGACTTGTGTGGCATCTGTGCAATGAAAAGAGACAAGCTCATTAGAACTGAACACTGATGGTTTGGGTTTTTTTTTTTAAACAACATTACATCATACACATTAGCATATTTTGCACTGCTTTATTCAAATATTATATATTCCAAGTCAATGCAACAGAAGCATACAACAAACAGAAATACTGTAGTATTAGTAAGTAACTTTGGCAAGTTTTACGCTCCGTATAAAAAAAGGCTGAATTTCATTTGCAATGGATGCACTCCCAGAAAACTGCACTTAATATAGATTTAAGTGAATAAAGGCACAAGGTACATCCAGTTGTTATTTTAAAAGCTACAATAAGAAGCCAGACCTGTCCTAATTCCAGCCACTTCAACTCAGCCAGTCACCAGAAGAGAAGAGAGTTTCATGTCATGAAGGTATTTTGAATTAGTAAAGCAGCTTCTTTTAATTGTTGTCTTCCAGACGCACAGCCCATTGAATGAACTACATCACCCAAGCAATTTCAAGCCCCCATCTAGCATCATTGCATGTAAAAACCACTTCTTACTAAACAGCAACCCCTTAGTATCATCCCATGCTCTCCCTGATGCAGCATTTGAGCCTAAGTTCCAACTTCATCATCCAGCTAGTGAGGTACAGCTGAGGCACAGTAACTGGATTACTTCCACCCTCTACACACAGCATAAGTCACACACTGAAGACCCCTCCTGCAAACAATCTTCTAAGGCTAAAATACGGAAATCTTCCTATTTTCCATGAATTCCCACCAAAGAAATGAGCACTCATGGTAGAGCTGAAGCCACAATTCAGATACTAACACAGCCCCTTGAGTAAGGCACGTGAAACAAGCAACATGCTACAGGGCTCCAAAATAAGTCAGGGCAGCTGCGTGCCAACTGCTGGGTATTACGTACAATAAAAAGCAACGAGTTGATTTACTGGGTACCAAAACTGCTTTATAAGCAGAAGCAGCAAGTTAAAAACTAACGAATCAAGTTGCAAACGCGATGCACAGATACTACACTGAAGGCAAGTGGCTGAAGCAGGCCCAGCAACGCTGCCTGATTAGCTCACAAAGCAGCGTGTTAGTGCAGTAGTGGTGAAGTCAGACATGACACCGCAGGGAGGCTTCGCCAGCTCGTCCCCTCTTCACGAGGGGTTTCTCTGCCTTCAACATTTATTAGGCCCATAAAGCAGATCTTACCCTGCCGTGTCATTAGCTACAGTCAAATATAACTTAAGTCTTCACAGAATGCTAAACAGCAACAACAAAAAAAGCCCCAGCAAACACACACCCTGCCAACCAAAAAAGCCCCAAATGCACTCATACCTACCCAAACCTACCACCACATGGCATCACACAAAACACAACCTTACAGGTAAGCAGCTTAAGTCTTCCAAGATTGCTTTTTGTAACGTTTTAGATTTTGCTTTGCATTTAAACCCCTTGTTTCAGAGTTTCTGTTTTTATCCTCAATTTTTTTGCTACAGGATTTTTCTCCCCCTGCAGAAACAGTAATTTATGAAGCCTGGCACAGCATCATAACCTTTTACCACAAAATTAAGCAATGCAAACATTTGCAGAAACCAAGTCTCAGCCTGGGGTCTTAAGTCGTCTTTAAATATCTGTGTACTGGTTCAGCTTCCCAGTACTGGTTTATGGAAAAAAAAAAAAAAAAAAATCTCATGGCAAAGAGGTTTTGGTTTGTTTTTTTTTTTTTAAGTCCAACATTTGCTAATTCTGAAAATGGCAAACAGTATTATCCATAGCAAGAGAGAGCTTATCTGAAAACATAACTGGCTGCTTTTCTCCATCATTTAAGTCAGAAAGCAGCCATCTATTTAAGAGATTGAACTTTAGAAGTTTACCTCTGCATCATATCTGACAGCAGCAGAGAGCAATGAAAATGCATTTTCCACAGTAATTCCTCTCTTGATAATGTGCTGACACAGTTTTTTCAGTCTATTTTCACAGTACGAAGTAGCCAAATCCAAAAGCCCTGCAATTAAAATGCCATCGTATTAGTAATTTGTAACGATCTCTGCTCTTTCAACAACAGCTTACGCTCCTACGGCACAGACTGCATCTGCATTCCTTATGCAATGTTCTCTCTGTCTTGTAATATGCTTCTTACAAGTAGGTCACTATTCAGAAAAAATTATTTCACCATTACACAGGAAGAAAGGCCTTTTATCGCCTCATGCAGCAATCCAGTTAACGTCTGTAAATACACAAGCTGTGCCACTCATTGCATACCCAGCTGCTCACGAGAGCAAAACTGTCTCAAAACAGCCACCACGACATGAGCAAAAAGCTGCCATTGTACAAAACCGCGCTTGAAATACAGCTCGCTCTTTGCTCTGCTCTCTAAGTTTCCCCTACTAGATCTACTGAGATTCTTTGATATTATCCTAAACATTAACTGACTCAATTTTAGTAAAACACACATCTATTTTAACTCAGAGAAACAGTTTCTACCCCAAGGTTGAAAAAAACAGCTCAATTTCTAAATATGCACCACTTTTGCTGTGGTAAGTTTGTACAATAGTATTTTAAAGATAGCTCAACTAATCACCAGTAAAATGCATTATAGTCTAGACTAGAAGCACTAGTCTACACATTCTAGCACACATTATAGGCTAGACTAGAATCAATCAATACATTGATTCAAGGAAATCGATTAAAACATTGATTCTGCATCCCCGTCCGTTTTTGTGGATGCAGTTTTCTAACATAATTGGACCATAAGCAATACCTATTGCATCTTCAGGCGGAAGGTCAACACTGTCTGTATACAAGTACTCAAGAAAGGCACGATACACAGGATAAGAAAATTGGTCTATCTCTATCACTTCCTTCATATCCTCATTCCAGTATGACTGGAACATGGTTCTGAAGTGTTCACACCTAAGAGACAAAGACATCATCTGGAACACTATTATATGAACACAGGAATGTTACATTACAGTCCCCCTGAAATACATATTTGGGGCACTCTGTGATATTCACAAATACTTTACCATATCTCATCAAAGCCAGTAGTCCACACATTGGTTCCTAATACTATGGCCATCATTGTTCTCAGGCATCGAGATAAAACTCTTACTTGATCTACGCTACTGAAACATCTGTGTATATATTGCAATCAGACCAATCTAACAGGATTTACTATCCTGGGAACAACAAATAAGCTTAGGGAAAATTTAATATGGACCATTTTAAGGCAGATTTTTGATACAAGTTTTTATAATCACTTAAATTGATTATGGATACCTAGATGCCATATAAACAGATTCAGGGCTCCCTCCCCACCCCTTACTTACTTCCCCTCTTAGATGCAATACTGAGAGGTTATTCTGTATAAAGGAGTGAAACTTGCCCACTACCTGATTTTCAGAACAGCTTTGTGGACATGGATGTACTTTCCATCCACACGGAACTTTAGGTCTGAGGTTTCTGGGCTGTCAAACTCTTTCTTCAGAGACTCTGCTACTGTTAAAAAATCTTCATGCTCTACAATTTTAAAAGAAACAAAAATATGTTAAGCATCTTAAACGGAACACACACATCACTAACTAAAGCTAGCAGCTCAACTAAGACCATGTCAAGGAAATTAGGTCAGTATCAGGGCTCCATCGGCTTAAGCGGTGAAATGGGAAGAACTAATTAATCCAATACCATTTCCTGTTTGCAAGGACTGCTCTGTAACAGCTACTGGCGGCAGTGGTCAGCAGTTCCCGTTCCAGCTCATTGCACAGAGGCAGCACAGCACCAGGGAAAGTACAGGGAGGACTTCCCTTCTCGCTCCCCAGCCTGGGCACCACCCACGAAGTCGCCAGCCTCCTGGCAGCTCAGTGCTAGTGCTGGGTCAGTTCAGATCTGCAACCTGTGAACTAGGCTCTGCAGCTCAACTGTGGACTGCCGGCAATGGGAGTCTGCAGCATCACCTGCGACTCACTTGGAACACTTCATACAGTACTTCAGCTGCACTGACACAGGGTGAGCTGAGCCTAAAGAGCAAGAAAACACGTCATCAGTTTGCCACTTTGTGCTGGCAGATTGGACATAGCCCGTAGTTTGCCAGTTAAGGTCTTTGCCAGGGCTCGCTAACGCAAGCTACCCCTGACATCATTCTACTCAGTTTATTAGCCAGTTATGACAACACAAAACCCAACAGCAGTGCTGTTGAAGAAGAGAGACAGTAGATACTGTGTTTTTGGGACAACCAAGGACAACTCTGGAAGTAGATTAAGAGCTGAGTTATCACAGCTCTTTGACAGTTCTTTATATTGAGGCCCATGGCACTGAGGTTCCATTTGTGTCTCTAGAAATCACGGAAGAGCTGCGGCACAAGTTGGCCAAGGCTTGCGGTAAAGCAAGAACTCTAAAGTTTTAGAAAATCTACTTTAACCTGCTAATCAAAGCTTCTGTTGATGAATTTAAAGGGTGTGTTTCAAAACACATGGCTTCTAAGAAGTGAAGAAAAATAAAAATTAATGGATTTCCACTGTAATAGGAGGCCTCCCACGTCCCACGGGACTGCATATTGTTCATCCATATACAATCCATGAATTCCTCTTCACCATGAGGGACAAGCAGCTAAAGTAGTTGCTAAAAAAAACGGTAACAGAAAAGTGACATTTGTGCCACAGAAGACCATGCACTCCTCTGATTTGTATGGTTCATCCACAGAACCTGCATCTCATTAGGGCTAACTAAACCATGCTCCAATCCCTCTCCATGTGCTCATGTGACTTTTTTCTAGGTCATCAGCTTAGCTTAAGCTATGCAGTAGATCAACTTTCACTCCAAATACCTTAAGTTCATTCCTCAAAAAAGGCTGCAGATTAGTACTCAGGCAATCCTGAGTGACTGATTCATTTTTTTTGGCAGGGTCATCATAACTGGAAGTAGAACAATAACCTTTATGCAGCGTTACCTCTCACAAAAAAAAAAAAAAACAAGCAAACAACATAAGAAAAGGGGGGTTTTAACCTATATGAATAAAAAGAGTGGGGAAGGACAAAATGCATATGGAAAATGGAGACAAAAAATGCCTCTACAATTCGGGGCTAGAATTTTGCTTTTGATTTAAATATTCAGTAAGTAGGATTATCAGAGTAAAAGGGGAAGAACCTGCAAAGGCTAAGAAGAATGAAAATGCAGGTATAAAATTCACAAACCTTGTTGTATACTCTGCCCAGGAATACTTCATAAAAAACAAGAACTTTAAAGGTACTGAAACTAGGGAGATGTCATGTAAACAGCCTTCACTTTCAGCAAAAGGCAACAGACTGGGACAACCATCAGGTTGCAAGGGCAAGACTAACACATATCGTAGAGGATTAGAGAATGGAGAAAGTGAGAAGTGGGATAACACAAGACTTGGATTTACCCAGAAGCAGATCACTCCAAGCTAATCTTCTCTCTTTCCTAAAACTATTCAGTTTTCCTCTATAGATGAGATGCTGTTATCTGGACCTCTACACATGTGAAAACATGCTAAATGAGAAGATGGAGAAGCGGAGTTAGGACAAGCCACGTGCAGAGATAAAATCTAAGTCTGGAGAAACTTAGTTGGGATGTGATCTCTCACAAAACCAATGTTGTACAGGGACTAACAAAATTAGGATCTGTTGTCAATATGAAACCAGATTAGATTTCCTAAATGATCTTGAGAACTGAGCAGAAGATCTAAGTTGAAAACATCTTCATGATTTCAAGAAGAGCAAGCTAAGCACTCTATAGCATATTTGGGATCACATAAGAATTAGCACGCGAATGAAAGATAATGAAGAAGAAAAGCTCGGGCTTGTTGGTCACAGAAACTGCATCCCAAAGTATAATTCAAGGCAATGTAAGAGAGTTCCAACAGGGAAAACAATTACATTTGAATCTTGGTTTACAGGGACTATTACTTACAGGTCAGACTATCTTTGGGGAAAGTTAAACTAAATCAAGTCGAGAGAAATGATTTCACAAAATGAAAACTAGAAAGTCTGTTGCTTTACTTTCCCAAAATGAAACACAGGAGAGAGATTAGTTCCTTCATATTCATACTGGGAGGGTAAATACTAAGAAAGGAAAGCTAGAGAGAACATTTATAATTCAAGGTTGTTAGATACCACAGTAACAAGCACCAGAAGCAGTCTTCCAGGTAGGAATAATTCTAAGAGAAAAGCAGCCATGTTTAATGATCCAGGAGTCCTTCCCAGTCTTGAGCTGGAGCTCAAACAAAATGTAGGAAACACACGATATTTGCAGTGCAATGGTCAATCGAGGTTTTCTCTAGATTCGTACTGGCAAGCAATCTTATTAACCCTATCCTGGATCCTTAGCTGCTGAAGTAGTTTGGTTTTTTTTTAATTCTGAAGATCAGAAAGAAAAACTAGCTAGAAGAGTTTTAATTGCCAGTTCTCCCTAAAGCAGGAACCATCCTGCCACAGAAGTGGTATTCTGTACTAATCACTACAAATGCATACAGAGATTAAAGCGCTGGCTGCCGTGCTGGAGCTTGTTCTCACCTACTGACAGCAGACGCCACATAACAGCAGGGGTAGCAAAGCAAGCGAACACATCATCAGTGCAGGCAAAGTGAGTGAGGTGGGGCAGGATCACCGACTGCCCGCGGCACTGGCCCCACATGTACACCTGGCCACTCTGGGTCTTGGCAGCCGACGTGTGAGCGGAGTGGCAGGCTGCAATCTCCACAACCCTGCAAACAGAAGAAACCTTGTGAAATGCCTGCAGGGATGGAATCAAGTGACTTTCCAAAGGCCTCACCAAAATAACAGTAAACCAAACTATGTATCTGCACTTCTGTAATCTATCCTGCATGAATGTGATAGGAAACTTAAAAACTGCAATGACATTTTCAGATTACTTGTAGACTTTACTGTAACAGATATAGCTTTAATTATGTCATTCTCATCAGTTGACATTCGTCCCTTTCTTCCATAACCATAGGAAAGGAAAACAAATTTTTGGTTTTCCCCTTTTAAGACCAAAGGGCATCAGGCACTTACTCTCAAGACGAAATGCTTATGGAGCTTATGAAACTTCCAGTTAGGGAACAAACAGGAAAGTTTTACTACTAAGATTTTTGCAGAGCATTTTTCAGAACATCTCTTAAACAGACATTGTAAAAATTATCTTAATATGAGATTAAATTTCTACGTATGTTTTTCAATAAACCCTGTATTAAGAAACCCTTCTACCCCACTTTTATTATATTTTTTTCATCTAGCCGGAGATCTGGCCTATTGCCTGTATTTCTGACTCTTATTTTGCTGATAGTTCCCTTTCCACAACACTGAAATTCATCATAAAACACAGACAGTGCTTCATCTGAGGAGAGGCAAATATGCACTTAACTTCACACTCCTGAAGAGCTATGGTTTGGTTTTTTTTAAAAAAAATAAAGTCTATATAGTATTTTCACCCACCTCACATAGTTCCTTAAAATGTTAGAGCTGCTGAGGCACACTTAGCTACTCTGTTCTCCCACTGCTCAGGCAACCCCTATCTTGCCACCTGAAACATTACAAGACCTGAGAAGAATGACACTTCCATTAAAAGGGCTGCAAGGACGTTTCCAGTGCCTTTGTTCACACGATAAACAAAAACCACGGGAAGTTCCAGCGTCAGCAAAAATAAAAGCTACACTTTCCTGTTTTTTGTCCCTGCTGAAAATGCATTACAGGATTTCATGCTTTTGTGCTACAAATAGATCAACTGGGGCAAGTACCTTTACCAGCAGTTTAAGAATATACGTATCAAAATGTTTGTTCCTTTACAGAACAATATCCATAAAGAGTTAGCTTTTTAGGAAAAAAGCTTTTTTAGCACAAAGCCCCCATTTTAAGTGCAAAAGCTATTTCAAGATAAATCACACAGAATCTACAATCACATTCAGTACACGTATCAATAATTTCCAGCAGACAAAAGACTAATGGGTTGTTTTATACCATTATCAACTTACAAACCTCTGTGCAACATGAGATATTTCAGCATCTCTGCAAGAGACTTCATAAACTATTTATTTTAGGGACAACTGACTCTCCATCCTAACTATGCACCTAAACTACTCCCTTCTCCAAACTTTCTTTCCTCACAGAACAGAACCCTATTTTCAGAGTAACTATACCCTAGGTAAAGTAGAATATGTACTGTAACACATGTATAGTACATGGACAGTATACTTACAGTACTCATGCAGGTTAATGTTAAACATACACTTAACACCAAAATTCAGGAAGTTGACCTTCCTAGCTCCTCCTCCAAGGTAAAAAATGAAGTCTAAAAGTTCCTTCTAAGATATATATGCAATATTCTTCAAGATGGCATCAAACGCCACCTCGTAAGGAGCTGTCACCAGCATTACATATAAACTACAAAAGAATTATAGAAATGAGAAGTACAGGAGAAGCAGCAGTAATATGCTTGGTGGGAAATGACAGCTCACCCACTTAAAGCACTGTTTCCAAGGGAGCCAAATCAAGTAAGACGAGTAAGTTCAAGTGACTTATCTCTCCCTTAAGATTCCAAGCAGAAGTTCTATGATATTTTCCTCCTCCTTTAGTCCTTGAACAAATGCCAGTTTTATTCTGATCCCATGCTTGAGTTCACATACAGTTCTAAATGCAACAGTTCCCCATAGTTCACTCACAAAATAAATAGCTATGAAAAATAAGTTGATCTATTTGCAAACATACACATTTCTCTTCCTGGGCTTTTTAAAAGAATATTTTCATTTTGCTTTGCTAGTAAGTTCCTTCACAGACAAGTTAGCCTTATCTCAGTGGTTTCTATTATGATGGTTCCTTTCTTCTTTCCTCCTACCTGTTTTTTAAACTCTTAAATAATCTCAGTACTGTGCAGCTTTTAATTCAATGTTAAGATGAGAAACAGGAAAAAAATAGGAATGACTTCCCAGAAAGACAATTCAGAAATGGAGGAGAAAAAACCACAAGTGTTTGCCAGTTAAGAGGAGATTGCAAATTAAAGAGATTTACAGGTTAAGGGATTTGTAGACTAAGAGGTTTCCAAGCTGAGGTACATTAATCTGTAGGGACATGCATGGGCCCAGAGAATGGGACTGAGGCCCAAGTGTTGTAGGTTAACAGCAGAAGTCATCCCAAATGAGGATGCCAAGTGTGTTGAAAGAGGGCGGACAAGGGTTAGGGTTATTCTTTTATGAGTCTAGGAAACTAAGAAACTACAGACCACTAACATACCACTCATAAAAAGTGATATTATCTGCCCTTAGCTCTAGCAAACTTGCAAATGGAGTTGTGTTTGCATGGTTGGTTACTGACAGCCTTTGAGAATTTTTTTTTCCCCTCAGAGGTCACTTCTTACAAAGGTGGTGCTTCCTTCCCCACCCTCCTCTCCCCCCTCCTTTTTTTTCTCCCCCCATGTCTACATCAATGCAGCTTAAAAGCTTGTCTTCTTGATTTTACAGTTCTAAATTTATAACTAAACGAACCATATTTAGAATAGCCTAACACTTATTCATTATCTTTCGGTACCAGGTCAATACAAGTATGTTCACTTTCAGCAATCATTACAGATAACAAAAAGCACTCAGTCTACTGCACACAGTAAGTTACTGTCCTTTCCTACGCTTTTAACACTAGCAATTGAGAAACAATCCACTAAGCCCTACACATGCATGCTTCCAGTGCTGGAGACTGCATAACACATGCTCAGACTTATCAATCCAGAAACAGCTTCAAGCAAGATTACCTTTCTTTTTCCATCATGATCTGCACCGGGCTTAGCTGGTTACTTTTATTGCCAGTTCCCAGCTGCCCGTAAGTGTTAGCTCCCCAGGCATAGAGCAAACCCTCATCTGTTAGTGCTAGTGTGTGCGCATAGCCACAGGCAATCTGTAAGTAAATGTATAAGCATTACTACTAAACAAAACAGAGATGAGAAACAAAATCATCGCACACATTACCTCAGTCTAGCTGATGTTAAATATCCCAGGCATTCTTCATTTAGCACTATAATGTGCTATTTCTCAGTACTTAAAGCTAACACAAAAAATGTTAACTGTAGGTACTGGAAAAAGTCCCACCTTCATCGATTTTGTGTTCATTGGTTACTCCTAGATAATTTACTGCATTCTGGGAAAATCTCCCTAGCCTTTACTTGCTTTCAGTTGCAGACTCTTTACGCAAAGAACAGTGAACTTCACCATCACGTGTTGCAACTCTAACATACATTCACAATTTGGTATTTTGAATACTATACAAACTATGAGAGCTGCAGTTCAACAGCCAACAACTGTTCCACCCAAGTTATTCCATGAAACTCCACAGAATTTTACAAAACCCCAGGAAATCCCAAATTTTAAATTTCATTCTTTAGCTGGGGAGAAAAAAAACCACAAACCAAACACAAAGCCCAACTATGAAACAACCAAATTCACAACCATGACTCTCATTTTCCCTCTCCCCTTGCTTCTGAATGGCTACTTAGAATATTGATTAAAAAAAAAAAATCTAATTTGAACATCTTGTTCTCCTTCATTTCTTATCTTTGCCTAATGCATTTCCCTCATTCAGCTTTGTAACAAAGATGTAATTTGGATCCATAGCATAATTTAGTTATAGTTACATTAGCCAACTTTAAATCATTCTGAACATTTACAAAAGCAAGTAATTTACAGCTTACTTGCTCTTTTTATTTAAAAAAAAAAAAAAAAAATCAGTATTTGAACTGTGAAATCTAGAAGCGGGTATAAGATTCCAAAGATACAGATGCAAGCAACACAAACACATTTTCATTTCCACGTTAGACCTACCTGGAGTACACACACACCATGTAGCGCTGCCACTCTGCATGGTGTTAGCTGATTGCCGTTGTTTCCAAGACCTAGCTGACCATTGCCATTGTAACCCCAGCCATAAACCTAATTGCAAAAAGAAAACAAATTAAGCCACTCCTCTGCAGAAGCATAGAACATTTAAGACTTGGTTATCAGGCGCAAGTCAAAAAGTATATCTTATTTAAAAATGGTATGCTATTTCAAGAGGGATATAGAGAAGGCTGAAAGATATTAAATATACTGTAGTGACAGACTGTATTCAATGTTAAATCCTGCGCTTACCTTTCGAAGCAGCTTTCTAAAAGGTGTGTCTTTGAAGCATTGGCAATTTTGCAATAAACTTTCAATACACCAAAGTCTCTCCCACAGCATCAATATTTCAGTTGACTATTACACCTCCTTTCCCCTTATTTCCTTAAAAAACCCCAAGTAATAAGAAACTGGTTGTTCTGATCAGCTGCGTAGGTATTGGATTAAACTGAAGTCCCCAGTTTAGTTCTACTTTTTCCTTCACTTTTATTATGGTGGATACACCAAGACATTAGTATGTAGCACAAAACCTCATCTCAACCTCGAGGACTTTTACAGTCACTCCAGTCACAAAGAAATGCTATGCTCAGAGTTCGGTGAAATGCAGTGAAGTTGAGGTGACAGTTCATACCTAGAAGCAAGACAGCACCATAAACTTTTGGGAAATGGCACAGCTGGGCAATGCTCAAAAGCTTCGTTTGGTTTTGTTGTTGGCAATTAAGCAATGTGTTTAAGAGCCAGGATCAGCCAGTGCATTCTTGCAGAAAGATAAATATTTATTTGTGCATGCTTTCCAAAAATCTAATTAAGACATATATTAAACAACTTATTGAAATATTAAGACAAACACGCTTAATACAACTGTTTGAATTCTTGCATTTGCAGACTCCATAAGAATTATCTCTCAGTATAGCTTTTGCCGTAAGAAGGAATGTTTAGTATAAAGACACCATCTCCAGTTAATTGCAGTTTTCCTTAAACTGGTCTCACAGAAGTTATCAGTAACTCTGACATAACTCTACCAGTACCACTCTATAACTTGAGCACTCCATATCAGCCTGTCCCCATGTTCAGACTTTAACCTCGTAAGTTCAGGTAACAGAGAGAGAAGATGATGCTGCAAATGCTTACCTCACCGTTGTTTATTACAGCCATGGAGGAGGTCTGGCCGCAAGCAATGCCAACTACCATTTTACCCTGTAAACAGTTTGAAACTCTACGAGGAGTTGGCTGGTTTGCTGTAGATCCAGATCCAACTTGACCACAGTTATTATAGCCCCAAGCGTACAACTGTCCGTAGAAACAAACAAACAAAAAACTGCACTTTAAGCCTTAATAATAGTAACGTTCGTAATAAGTTATAATCTTATTGTAGTCAGTATCAGAGTGGGTAAACTATACTATTTAATGAGCTAAAATGCTTAAAATTTCAACAGCTGAAAACTAGAAACAGCAATAGGACTAATCTAGCAAATATGAAAATAGCTTTTTTTTTTCAGCTTCTTGCTATAGAGTCAGAGGATCTGACTACAATCAGGAAAAAAAAGGAATGTATTTCCATATCAAATACAAATCACAGTATGAGACTTCTATATCTTTCAAGAACTGTGAAAGGAGATGGTTTTGTCAGCCCATGTTTCACAGCAGCAAAACTCTTGCGCAATGGCATTGACAAAAGCGCATCATCTCTGACAGATCAAAACTTGCCAGTAGCAAACTAATAATAATAAAAACAAAAATACCAGTTCCTTTTATCTAAAAGTCCAGAAGACAGGGAAGTAGCCTGCTATATATATAAAAATATGTATAGCTTTGTATTTTCAATTCCTTTGACTTTTACTATATGCGTACACTCCCATATCTGGGCATAAAACTACTTGTTAGTTCATTCCTTTTGGCTTCGCCTAGTTTAAAAGTTTATCCTCTTGGAAATACCCACAGAGGTACATGCTAGCCAGTAAAAGCACACCGATGGATACCCTAATGCGAAGCTTGCACATCTTTGGTGCCAGACGGCACCTGTTGACTGTGACACCAAACTAAGTCAGATCAGAATTGAACACCTCCCCTGCCACCCAAAAGAAACTCCAAAACCTCACTGAAGACAAGAACAAAAAACTCCCCATCAACACAACTCATTTACCATGCTAATATGAACAAAAGAAAGCATTAGTCCTCTGTTTTATAACTTGTATTTGCTTCCTACTGAATATTTGAAGATGCTCTATAAAATATCTTCAATAACAAAAAAATTGACACACTCTCAGAAGGCAGATCAAAATGCCAAAGGGCTAATCAGTTTCCTCTCTGAGAAGCATGAATATCTGCAGTTTAAGTTTATCACCGAGATACTCTTTTGTCTAATTTGCACTGCATTCAAACTGTACAAATCAATTATGCCAAATATTTCCATTAATACTTCCAACTTCAATGCCTCTCTGAAACTCAAGTCAGAAGGGTTTTTGCAGCCAAATCTTTCTGTAAATAAAACTCTACTTAACACATTTTGCTGCTTTAAATTCTAGTACAGATAAAACGTCAGAGCACAAATAGACTAAGCTACTGCAAGGTACACCAGGGATTGATTTATAGCATATTCACTAGCCACAACAGCTAGCAAGCTGCAAACACCAACTCCATGGTAAATATAAAGAGACTTCCCTGCTTCCATTGCGATTTCAAGCATGTTACTTTTATTACAAAGACAGCGTGGCCATCACAGGCAGCTACCATACAGCAGCTAGCACCACTAGTTTAATACATGAACACCCTCTCCTTTCTGCATGCATTTCAGATTTTATAGTTTAACCAAGTCAAACGGGCAGCATCCAGATCCCTCCTAAGTGCAGGCTCCCCTTTCAGATACAACAGACTACTAAAATTAAGCAATGTCTCTTTCCTTCTCTCAAAAGACTGCCTTGACACTTTGTATTACTGTCGCCCTATGACTCCTCACTGAACCGTTAACACAGACATGCTCAGATTAACAGGATGGAAAGAACTGTAGTTTCCATTTCCATTGTGAGGAAGGTTTTAAAATTAGAATTCTTTTGTCAAAGCAGAGCTGAAATGAGGCTTTCCTCCATGCAGAAACATACAACTCAAATGAGACATGAACATATTGGTCAAATCTGACTAACTGGAAACTAACTGCATGTTTCCCATGACACACAGCCTGAAGCCATGTAAACAAACAGCATAAAGCAGACTTGGACAGAAATCCAGAGCTCTTTCATCAGCTACATACAAAGGTATTCAGAGGTGTGAAGAGCAACGTTCTTTCACAGTATGATGGTGGAAATCATGAAGACTACAAAAAACAGACTAAACACTAACCAATGAATACTAACAACTCAATATACCCCTCAAATAACAGAATTGTAGCAAATAATGTTACATTTTGCACCTTAGAAATCATTCTTTCATCTGTAAGTGGCACAGCTTTCTGGTCTCATCCCTGTGACATACAACAAATGAAAGAAAAGTTTACTAAGTTTTTATTTGGTTGTTTTTGTGCTTGGGGTTTTTTTGCTTGTGGTTGGTGTTTTGTTTTCAAGTCTGCTCTGAAGAAAAGGACACTTTACTTTGAGACAGAGGAGAAAAGGTTATGTTGCAACTACACTGTAGAGAAAAAGAGAACTTCAGACTGCAAGGTCACCAGCACTATTCACTTCAAGATGGAGATTAAGAGATTTGAACAAGTTTCAACTTACATCCCCATCAAACGACAGCGCCATGGAATGATGAGAGCCACAAGCTACTTCCACCACTTTCTTTAGTAACAGATTTGTGCAAACTTGAACAGGAGTAATGCCCTGATTGGTTGTGCCATTCCCAAGTTGGCTGTAACCATTATGTCCCCAAGCATAAACTTCACCATCTGCAAATTTAAGTTTGTGTTAAAAAAAAACCAAAAATTCCAAGGATGTTAAGATAGACAGCAATCTAAGAAAATGGCAAGTCCCAGCATGAAAGTGAAAGGACATAAATAGTGAAACTATTAAAAGAATCATCTGTATTCTAAAAAATTATATACTTTGCATGCTAATATTTTATATGCATATATCACACTGTAACCTCTAGATTTATTGTAGAAATACATGAAAGTGCACAGGTAAGACTATTTCATAAATAATAACGAGTAAAAAGAGTTTACCTATTACAGAATACATTTAGCTCCACTTAAGACCAGTGAGAACCCCACAAAGTACATTACCCAATTAACAAGTTAATACAATTACACCTTAATCCATTTTTGTTAAATACAAGTGGAACTTAAAATCTGTAACTATAATTTCTATACTATATGTTCATTTTCTACCTTCAGTGCAAAGTACAACATGGGGTCCACTTCCATAACTGAGACTGGAAATCTTCTTTCCACATAAGGCTTCTAATTTCTTTGGTACTATTGTGCTCTGATTATCTCCAGTCCCCAAACAATTACTGCAGTTCAGCCCAAAAACAAATACCTGAAAAACAGAGGAATACTCATTTCAAGTGACTTATACTCAGGTATGCACAGATGTGGTAATAACCAGGTCTTCATAAAGCCAGGACAGAGTTTTGCTATGGACTGTCGAGGGCCAGAGACCTCCCTCATGGAAGTCAACAAGCTAAAGAGTCAGCATGGGGACACTTTGGAAGTGATGAGTCTGAATTTTCCAGATCCACGCAGGCCTGGAAGGTAGGCTTAATAAAAAGTATTAAACTGTGAAAGACACCACTTTCTTTTAAAAGCAGTTTGTAAAGAGTAGCCACAGCTGTACCATGGGAGGCTCATCCTACAGGCAGCTTTGATAGGGCTTACAGGAGAAAAAGAAAAAGGTAAAAATCCTACTCTACCCAGACATACAAGAAACTCTCCCATTAATATATTTGGTTTGCTTGCCTTCAGCAGCACAATGCTAACTTGCATTGACTTTCTGAATTGTTAAAATCCACAGATAATCTTCTACTGCGTTGTTACTTCCCAAGCTGTAACCTCATTTTATATCTTCATACCTAGAGTGCTTGCACTTAGTTTCAAGCTACCACAACTTCTTTTGAGTTCTGACTGCCTTCAAAAGTGCATGTAATCTATCCTAGCCTTCACCCATTTGCAATTTTTCTAAATACTCCATCTATATTGTACCCATGCAAGACTAAAAAAAATTACAAGTTACATCCAACATGTTTTGAAGCATACAAATTTCACACAATGCTTTTGAGAAACTATTAATTTACAAGTATTCAGAGGACTCTGAAAACAACTGATTGTAGAGTATATATTCCACGTTATGACAGCCTTACCTCATCATTGTGCGTTATATATATAGCTTCATTGGCTGATGTACCAAATACACATGCTTTCCGAATAGATGCTATTTCTTGAGGTGACAGCAAGGTAAATATTGGCCACTTGCCTACATCCACCATCATGCTGCTGTATGTCATAATATTTCTACAAGTAAGATGACATTGCTGTAATAAAAACAAAAGCTTGTTAAAAAGAGGGTTTTGCACTTTCATCATCAGGAAATTAGATGATTTTCCTTAAATGAGAGAAAAGATGTGCTGTGGCTCTGAAAGCATAACATTCTATTCTATATCAAATATGCAATTATATATCCATGTATTAAGGTGAACAAATAGCAAGTCACCGGTTGGACATTGGAGGAACAGACCTTTTCTTAACAGGGTATTTAAGTAAACTGTATGCAGTGCTACTGAACATCTGCTGTTCTACAAGTAAACTTATTAAAAACTTGCGATCTAGCAGCAGTGGAGTGGATTTCTGAGGGAATTTTCCAAGGGAATTTCAGTTGGAACTCCCATTTAGTCTTACAACTTACACATGCCAGGTAAGCAAGCTGCTGATGTATATGTGAAACCTGCAAATAAAAATAAAGCTGGGGCTATTGAGCACATGACCCAAATCTGCCATCTCTACATAATCAAAAGCTGGTATTATGGACCAGAACGACTTGTAGGAGCACAAAAGCATGAGAGAAACTCATGAGTTTGTACAATTAAGAGTAAAAGGTATCAGAGAAAAGTGATTAAGTAAAATTATCATATTTGTTACTTAAAAAGATAGAAACCTGACTGAGTATAGACATCATCTGTCAATTAACACAGATGTATACAATCCACCCTTCCACAATGCTCCTTCTTCCAAGTTTCCTCAGGGCAATTGTACCAGCTCAAGAACAAAGCTGACAGTCAACACATACATACAGAGCTTATCTAGGCTTTCAAATCTGCACATAAAAATTGTAACATCACTCATACCCTGAAGGGATTCTGCCAGTCTATGATCCATGCTTAGTGGTATCAGCAAGTTTTGTGAAATCTGAAAAGCACTAGGTGGAGAATTCCACAGAATGTCAATGACATGATAAAACTCAATAAAACAACAAAAAAAGGCAGCTAAGGAATCACTCAGAAGATTAGAAATTTAGTCTCTATACAGATGCTATCCTCTCATGAACATTCAGTTCTTTCCTTTTCATCTGTATACTCCAGCCCGACCCCACACCCCTATTCTTTGCTCTGTTGCTTTCAAGTGAGATTTCCTCCTGATGACGCCTGATAGGGACAATGGTGAGAGCACAAGAAAGCCTCTTCTGTTTGCTTCTAATGCTCCATTCTCAAAACTGTGCTGACATCCAAGTCATGGCTTCAGAAAGCTATTCCAGACCAGCAGTCCATCCTATAACACAGGTTGTTCAGTGAACATGCTTTTTTTGGAAGGAGGTGGGTTATTGTTCTTTTTTAAAAAAAGTTTGAGAAACACTGAGGTCACAGTGGATGTGCACAAAAAACCCAACACAAAACCCTGACTTGTCTCCTTTTGAAAAAGGTGTTAAAAATACCTCATGTCTCCAGATGGCACATTCATAATAAATGTATTTGTAGAATAGCTTTTGAAAGTCTACCTGATGCCAAGCCCACAGCACATACTACACAGCTAAACAGATTTAAATGCATTTAAGCCTTCTTAATTTCTAGTCCAGTTAAAAACTCAGGCTAGTCAGCTATTAAGACTTGCTTCCTCACATTGGCAAATCTTTTAACATATGACACTATCAATCAATCAAAAGGAGACAGCGATGACTTGTTCTTTTGAGCAGACCAAGTAATTGTCCCTCCTTAATTTACCTATTTAATTTGCTTCATGTAATATACAATTGGCAACACAAATGTGTCAAATTGGACATTAAGAAAAGTATTTTCTTCTTTGAATTGCCTTTCAACACATGCTGTGTCAATTTAAGACATGAAGGAAAAAAGTTATTTTGATGGCGAATATCCTAGTAAATTAACATTAACAAGTTTTACAGTACCCTGAGACACTACCCTATTGGCAACTGAGCCACACACAGCTGCTTGCTCACTCCTCCCTGGGGGATGGGGGAGAGAACTGGAAGGGTAAAACTCAGAAAACTCCTGGGTTGAGATAAAGACAGTGTAATAGGTAAAGCAAAAGCTGGGCACACAAGCAAAGCAGAACAAGGAATTCATTCACCATGTCCCATCAGCAAGCAGATAGATGTTCAGCCATCTCCAGGAAAGCAGGGCTCCATCACTGGAGCAACAGTTACTTAGTGAGACAAGCACCATCACTCCAAACATCCTCCATCTCCTTCTTACCCTTCCCCCAGGTTCACATGTTCAGCATGACATCATATGGTATGGGACATCTCCTTGGTCACTTGGGGTCAGCTGTCCTGGCTGTGTTCCCCCAACTTGTGCACTCCCAGCCTACCCACTGGTGAGGTGAGAAGCAGAAAAGGCCTTGACTCTGTGTAAGAACTGCCCAGCAGTAACAAAAACATCCCTGTATTAACATTGTTTTCACCACAATTCCAAACCATAGCCCCATACCAGCTACTATGAAGAAAACTAACTCTATCCCAGCCAAAACCAGCACAAAAGGTAACCAGTTCAAAATGCACTACTTTATGTCCCTCTTTCGGATATTTGCACTAGGTCTTTAATCTGCTTTGCTTATTTTGGATATCTTGTCCGTGGTGGGTTGACCCTCGCTGGATGCCAGGTGTCCACCAATGCCACTCTATCACTCCCCTCCTCAGCTGGACAGGGGAGAGAGAATATTACAAAATGCTCGTGAGTTAAGAAAAGGATGGGGAGAGATCATTCACCAATTACCATCAGGGGCAAAACCAGACTCAACTTGGGGAAAAATTAATTTATTGCCAAGGAAGTCAGAGTACAATAATATGAAATAAAACCAAATCTTAAAAACACCTTCACCCTCCTCTCCCTTCTTCCCAGGCCTAACTTCACTCCCTAATTTCTCTGCCTTGCTGCCCCCACAGCAGCACAGGGGGACGGAGAATGGAGGCTGCAGTCAGTTCATCACACATTGTCTCTGCTGCTCCTTTCTCCTCGGGGGGGGGACTCCTCACAATCTTCCTCTGCCCTGGCATGGGTCCCTCCCATGGGAGACAATTCTCCACAAACTTCTCCAGCAGGAGTCCTTCCCACAGGCTGCAGCTCTTCATGAACTGCTCCAGCATGGGTCCTTTCCAGGGGTCATAGACTGCTCCAGCGTGAGTCCCCCATAGCGTCACAAGTCCTGCCAGCAAATCTGGTCCAGCATGGACTCCTCTCTCCATAGGTCCACCGGTCCTGCCAGGAATCTCCTCCAGCATGGCCTTCCCATGGGGTCAAAGCCTCCTTTGAGCATCTGCCTGCTCCAGCATGCAGTTTTCCACAGACTGCTCCACCATTAACCTCCATGGGCTGCAGGGCAATAGCCTGCCTCACCACGGTCTTCACCCCATGGATTGCAGGGGAATCTCTGCTCTGGTGCCTGGAGCACCTCCTGTCCCTCCTTCACTGACCTTGGTGTCTGCAGAGTCATTTCTCTCACATATTCTCACTCCTGTCTCCAGCTGCTCTCGTGCCTCAGGTTTTTTCCCCTTCTTAAATATGTTATCACAGAGGTACTGCCACCACTTCTGATGCATTCGGCCTTGGCCAGCAGCAAGCCCATCTTGGAGCCGGCTGGCATTGGCTCTATTGGACATAAAGGAAGCTGCCAGCTGTTTCATACAGAAGCTACCCCTGTAGCAAACCTGCTACCAAAACCTCGCCATGCAAACCCAATACACTTGTCACACAAGCTAATGCCAGTAGATAAAAGAAAAGCTTTCAAGCACACAAGACTTTTCAGATTGAAGATATGAGCAATGAACTCCATTCACAGATGAAGAACCTTACAATTTTTGACACGTGTAACACTGCCCTATCTAAAATGATGCTGTATATTTTCGATTTCAAACATTAATACAATCCTACAAAGTTATTTCAAGGGTTTTCCCTAAAAAGTTTTTTTTTTAGCAACCAAAGAAGGTTCACAATAATCCTTAAAACAGAAAACATCTCTTGCCTTTTATAGAATATGTACTGTTTCTCCCCAAACATACTCTCTTTTCGCCACCTCTGCAAATATTAACTACTGTCTTTAGATGCTGCTATTTGCTGGAGCACCTATCATCATCCAGCTGCAAGAGTTTTACAGCAGCAACAGCAGCTATTTTTCTATGTGCTTATGTCTAAATGACTGAAATAACATAGAAACCTGAATGTTCTGGGGCTACTGTTTCTTAGACTGAACTGTGCAGAGAAAGCTGTTTTAACTACTTATTCTCTATTTTCCACAGAAAATAAATGCCCAACCTAGGCACCCTTTTCCTCTCTGAAGATGGATTCCTTTAGAATCTTGGCCAGTTTTCTAGTTTTCCATCAAATTTCTACTTGCCAAAGGAGGAGGAAGAAAAAAAAAAAAAAAAGGTCTACAGTGGAGAAAAAAGTATTTGAAGACTATACATTTATACATAGTATAGTAAATTAATGTCAGTAAAGTAACTCAATGTTATTAAAAAAATAATTAAAAAAATTAATTTTAGCATCCTCTAACATACACTGCACACCTTTCAAATGGGCAGACAATCTGCAATACTGTGACTGACCTCTCAAACCAATCGCTTTCAAACTTCATCCTTGCACAACATTTATCTGAATATGAGGATGAAGGTGAGTGCAGAGTTTTTTCTGGGTAAATTCTACAAAAGGCTGATCTAGGAGACTTCAGTCATGTCACTGCAAGCAGTGGCACAAAGAAATACAGCGTCCTTCACTCACCCTTCCTGTACTACATCAATAAGAGAGCTAAAGTTATTGTTTATTTTTCCTGATAAACATGTAGAGGCCTGGAGCCTGCTACATTACACACTATGCAATGACTACACCTTAACTGAAAGTCCATAAGAGCAACCCAGTAGCAGGTGTACCAGATGGAATCCAAAGTAATGAACTTATATTAATCTGTATGCAAATATCTGTCTCTAGCTCTAAAGCTATTGTTTAGATTCCATATGCAGCCCGGCAGCAGCATTTCTAAGGAGTATGTGTCACTTAGATACCAACGTTTAGATTAAGTGAATTGCAATTAAAAGCCTTATGGGTATAAAAGTCATAAACTTAAACTTGGTGCTCTAGTATAGTTGCTTTTAGAAACACCGCATGTCGCTGCTTTTAACTCTTCATTTCTGCTGCATAATTCTGTAGTAAACAACTATATACCATACAGCTTTATTTCCACTGTAGAACTAACCAGCAGAGGGAGCTTATATCAACAATACTTGTAACTACTTTGACATCTTTGAAATTATCCAACAATATCAGTATACAAACAGGAACAGAAACAAAGATGATTGTTTGAATTTCAGTAAGGCTAAAAATAAACAAGAAAGGATGACCTGTAGGGAAGGAAACTGAATTGGCCACATATTGTGATAAAGAGAAATTAAACTCAGCAGTCACCAACATTAGGGAAAAAAATCTAGATCTGCTCACAATTGAAAAAAGCCACATGCTTTCAGAGACATAAGCACTTAAAAAAAACCAAAACAAAACCCAACTGTGCTAAACTGCTGTCTATGCATTCAGCTTCTCACTGGTTTGATTCCTAAAGTGCACAAGCAGATTCTCAGTGCTACACGTAGGCAAACATGATTCCCTGCCTTAATAAAACAAAAGACAGTGTTTATAAAATGTTTTGTTAAATAATTTTAGAAAAAGTTTTACCGAGTTTATAGTTCAGCTAAACAAATCCATGCTGGAGAGAATAATAGCCTACCACAACATCCTACCAGGAAAACAGAACCAATTGTCATCACAACAAAAAACTATAGTTAACTCCTCAAAGACTATCCCCTTATTTGTAAAGGCTATTTGAACACAATCGCATGTTTGTTCGCTTCACTCTTCCCTCGGGCTCCAGTGTTGCAGTTTATTCTAGCTGGGCAGACCTACTCCTGCAGAGAAAAACTGCAGGCTCAGGCTTTCGTTTTTCCCAATTGTCTATAGGAATTATAAACAGCAGTGCAAACACAAAAGTTGGACTATCTGGCTTTAAAAAACCATGAAATGACTGGCATGCTTGCTCCTTTATTAAGTACACCTCAACCGAGAAAGAGTCAAATCCTACACATAACACTAATCTTCCCCATATTTTCTCCAGTTTATTTTTTTCTTTTTTTGGTCTCACCTTTCATCATTGAGAAAGAGCACGACAACAATACATACTGACATTAATAACACATGTGAATCAAGTGATTTTACTGCAGCTTTTTCCCTGCCAACAAAAGATAATGCACTCCCTGAAATCACGTGTCTTAACTTACTTGCCTTAGACCTTACATAAGATCTCATAAGATTTCTATGACAAAATCTGTGTGTTCAAACTTCTGCACAATTTGGTTTTGGATGCCTTTTATGAGCAACACAGGGACAGAAAAACCTGCTCATCTAAGAACTGACAATCTGACCTCTTATTTGCTGTAAACAACCAGCTGAAACAGAAGCAAGCAAAAAACACCATGCACATTAACACCACTGCACAATAAGTCTGTTTAAGCCATAGGAAAAAGCCCTTAGTAGGATGACAGTTGTCCACCAACCATAATAAAACTACTTACAATCACAATATGCCTTTTTTTCAAAGCTGAGACATTACTGTAACTTATTGAAGCCTTTCACTCAGGACAAGACATCTTCTAAAGCAATACCTGTATTTCAATCTGATGCAATGATAAGAGATAAGCAAAGGAAAAGATTCATATTAAGGGTCTAAAAAATTATTGCATCTTCCAAATGCTGTTTTTCCTAAAAAACGTTGTGCTCCAAACACATTTCCATTTATGATGTTTAGTATCTTTTTCTCACAACTCCATTTCTAGTTGTAATGACAGAAGTCCGTTTTACCTTTCCTCAGTAGACAACAACATGCTTTCCAAAGCGGTCACTTAAACTGTCTAAATTAGCGCTCTGAAAGTTCTTTTTAAAAAAAGGTAAATATTCCCTTAATATTTAATTTAGAAAAACTGTATTAAAAACCGAAGGAACACTTTTCATATACAGCCCCGTGAGTAAAAACAGTTGTTGAAAGCCCCGTTTTACCGGTAAGTTCTCAGCCTTCTGGAAGTCCAGCTTTTTCCTCAGCCTCCAGGAAGCAGACAACAAAGGGAAGGATGAACTGAAACACCATGGATCAGAGAAAGAAACCAACCCTTTAAGAATACACCGCGAGCTATGCCAAGCAGGAAGAGACTTCCCGAGAGCTGACTGGGAGAAATCCACAGGCGGACCAGGAGAAAGCTTCACCCAGTCACTCGGAGGGCCCCCAAGCAGCCCCTGTTTACGTGAGGGGGACTCATTCCTCCTCCGCACGGGCTGCACCAGC
The DNA here is from genome assembly GCA_033124195.1 of Coracias cyanogaster. Lineage (NCBI taxonomy): Eukaryota > Metazoa > Chordata > Aves > Coraciiformes > Coraciidae > Coracias > Coracias cyanogaster. The sequence goes on from JAVSBS010007357.1 coordinate 43,267, forward strand.
TCTACAGACCTTCACCTTCCGCGTCCAGCCGCTCCCCGCCGCCGCCAGCTCCTGCCCACGCCAAACCGCAGCCTAACGGAAACGCGGGAGGCGGGAGAGCCCGCAGCCCCGCGGAGGGGACGCCCAGCCTTGCGACGGAGGGGCACCGAGCCGGCCGCGCACCCTACCGCTCCTCACCCGGCCCCTCCGACATCCTCCGCCGGGCTCCCTGCGGCCCCTCGGGCTGGGGGCGGGCGCTGCCGCTCCTGCGAGGGTCCCTCGCCTCAGCCGTTAGGGCCGTTAGGGCCGCTCGGCGCCGGCCCCGCCGCGCGCGCCGCAGAAGCCAGCGGCCGAAGGGGTGCGCGGCGCGCGCTGGCACCGCGCGCACGTGACAGCGGGGGGCGGGGGGGGGGGGTGTGTGTGTGTGAGCTGAGGAGCGCGTCACGTGACGCCGCGGCTCGGGGAGGCCCCCGCCCGCTTGACCGTTCGCGCGCGCCGTCACGTGGCTCTGCCCCCTTCCCTTTCCTCACCGCCTATTGGACGCTGCGGGCGCGGCTACGTGACGTCACGCCCCGCCCCGCCCGCGGCCTCTGCTGCAGGGCAGAGCCGCCGCCGGGCCGGGCCTCGGGCCTCGTCGTGAGGGGTTCGTGCGTGGTGCCCGGGCCCGCCAAACAGGCCCCTCCGCACCCCGGCCCCTCGGCTGCGGCGGCCCTCCTGGCACAGCCCTCCTGCCACGGCTGACGCCCCTGCAGGCACCGCCCTGAGGGCCCGAGGGCTTGTCCCGTTGCGGGCTCGTGTGAGGCCTCGGGACGCGGCTTCGCGGCCGACTGGGCCCTGCGAGCAGCTCCGCGGGCTGGGGTCGCTGGGAGGGGTCGCGGCAGGGGTAGGCTGATGGCACCTTTCTGCCCCCGCATCCTCCGACCCTGGCGTGAAGCCGAGGGTAAAGTGAGGTGGGGTTTTAACCAGCCGAGGCTTCCTGCTCTGGCTGCAGTCAGCAGGGCCCAGCAGGCCTGCGGCAGGGCCCGTGCTGGTTATACTTCGGGCTAGCGCCTGTCACGTTAGAAACCAGCTGGGTCCTAGAGGCAGTGTTAACGGTCTTCTGACACAGCCACATAACGACTTCTCTCCATTCAAAGGTATCTAAGTACCCGTTAGCACTTAGCATTTATATAATCTTGTCTCTTTACAGCCCCATCTGTAGCTATCCCTGCAGATCAAGTAGGAGGCAGAGCTGTGGGGGAGCATCCAGGAAAGGGAAGACTGGAGACCAGCCCTCCCAAGAGAGCTCTTTTGTTACATAAAGTTGTTACCAGGAAGCAGCTTCCGCTCTTCTTAAAACTCACTTATTTTCCTGACTCTGCACAGGGTCAGAAGGCAGCTGGGATTTGCAGTGAGTGGGGAGAGCTGACAGATCTGAAACATAAAACAGTAGGGGAGAGCCTGCTGGAAATATCAATCTGTCTTTGGGGGTGGTCATTTTAGGAGAAAGCTGTTTAAAGAAGAAATTTATTTTTATTTTTTCAATTTTTAAATTATAATTTCATTACCTAGAAATCAAGTGTGGATGGGTTGCTCTGAGCAGGAGTCAGTGATGCTGAAGAAATATGCCCTGGAATATGAGGCGAGGAAGGCACAGCAGGAGGTCCAGTATAAAAATAAGTTTTCCCAGCCAAGTTCCTGCTTCCTGCACCGTTGAGTGACTTCAGCTGGCATCAGGAAGGCACTGCTGAATAGGTTCTGCAAGCTCTGGAGCAACAAAAAGAGAAGGCGTAAATAAGATATGTGGAAAAGTGTCAGTAGAGTCTCCACAGGAAGCATTAAGACAGAGAGGGAACATACACAACACTTATTTTCAGCTTGCATTTGTGGAAAGGAATAATCTGCCAAGGACAAATGCCCTTCCTGGCACCTGGGAAAGGGTGCAAAGGTAAAGCTGTGTAAATAGAACTGTGATCCTTTTTAGCACTGTAGAACAGACCTAATTACTTAAAATATACAGAAACCCAGTTGTTGTTATTGGAACACAAGCCTCTGGTCAGGTTTTTTATTCATGTGGGTTTAAGTTTCTTGTTATTAATTGTCACTAATTCATTTTCATCGTGTACCACAAGTCCTTAGACAGTTGTTGCAGGCAGTTTATACTGTGTCTGAGCTTTACAATCAGCTGAAACAGCTAAAAAGTGCTCTATATGGAGCAGAAGATATTTTATAATCTCGCTAATACCTAGTTTCGGTTCTTTTTCTTTCAGTTTGGCTTTTTGTACAAAGCCAGCAATAGCAAAAGGCAACCTTCCTCCGTAATTTTTTCTGGACGGAAAAGGGATATGAAACCTTATATCTGTCTTGGAAGAGTTATGACAGACTGGAAATGTTATGAAAGCATTAAATAGGCCAAGGAGGCAAAGCAATGATATTCAGAGACAAGTTTTGTAGAATAAAAGGAATTTTTGCTTAAGATAGTGTACAGGTAACGTGTAATTCCTTGCTGACTTTGGTGTCTTAGCTCAGCTGCTGATCCCTCTCTTTTACACTGCCAGTCTCAGCTTACATCTCTTTTGATAACCATAGCAGATGACTGTGCAGTGCTTTTCTCAACCAGCCAAACGAGGGACATCTGAGATTTGAAAGAGACAATACCATGGCATGGAATTACACCCAGAACCCTAATGCAACCTGAATCGGCAGTTTCATTCCTAAGTGTACGTTGCTGAAACTGGAGATCGCAAAGGTGCATGCAGTCATTGGTAAATCCAAGGTTAGGAGAATTTATAGTCTTCTCAGTTGCAGATTAAAAAGTCTCTTCTGCAGGTCTGTAAGTGAGCACAAACAGTGAGGAGTCATGATGGCAACTGTCAGTGACCTGTTAAAAGATAGTAAAAGAAGAAAATTCTTCAGAGTGTTTCTCTCCTCATTCAGCGTTATTTTTTCCATCAGTTGGTTAAGGGTTTTCATTCAAACTGCAGAGTCCTAGGATGCAATGCCAGCTAAGTCTGATCTGAAAACAATCTGGAGCTAAACATCACTTGCATGGATCTGGCATCTTATTCCAACTCTGTTCTGCAGCCCTCGCCAGCAGCTTTCTCTGGATGCGAAAGAACTAGTACACAAAATACCTGTGTATTTAGCTGTTGTTCAGCAAAACCTCTTTCAAAGTGATCTAGCCACAAAAGGGTGCCCGAGGCCTGAGGTCTCTACGGAGCAAAGTCCTCCCCTAATCCCCAGCAGGAGCTCTGACATCTGCAGTTTGGCAGGAGCTGGTTGGGCCCCTGGAGACAGACCCGCCATGGAGAAATATGCGGGACAACAGTGTCACCCCGTGGCCAGCCAGCTAAAATGCGATTTCCGAATTTTCACAGGTTTTCTTTGCTTTCCTCCGTTTTACCAGGCAGAAAAGGAGTCAAGATCAGTTTGTAGCTGTCATTATTGTTGATAATGTCTGTCACCTTTTCAATACATTTCCTTTATGTTATAAAATGTCCTAAACATGTAAGGTAAGACAAAAACTAAAAAAAAAAACTAAATCAAACCAAACCATCACAGAATCACAGAATTGCCTAGACTGGAAAAGACCTTTAAGATTATTGAGTCCAATCATTAACCTAACACTGACAAGTCCTCGACTAAACCACATCCCCAAGCACTGCCTCTACACGTCTTTTAAATCCCTCCAGGGGTGGGAACTCTACCACTGCCCTGGGCAACCCCTTCCAATGCCTGACATAACCCTTTCAGTAAATAAATTCTTCCTAATAACCGATCTAAACTTCCCTTGGTGCAACTCATGGCCATTTCCACTTGTCCTATCACTTGTTACTTGGTTGAACAGATCGATTCCCACTTTGCTACAACCTCCTTTCTGGTAGTTGTAGAGAGTAGTAAGGTGTCCTCTGAGCCTCCTTTTCTCTAGGCTAAACAACCCCAGTTCTCTCAGGTGCTCCTCATAAGGCATGGGCTCTAGACCCTTCACCAGCTTTATTACCCTTCTTTGGACATGCTCTAGTGCCTCAATGTCCTTCTTGAGGTGAGGAGCCCAAAACTGAACACAACACTTCAGATGCAGCCTCACCAGCACCGAATATGGGGGTAACCTTGCATCCAAACCCCCTGAGTCTGAGGAGTGCTGGGAGTGAGACTCCACCGTTGCTCTGGGACCTGGCGAGTTGTACGAAGCATGTTTTCAGGTCCATGCTTACGTTGTCAATCACAAAGTTTTCCCTGTGGAACTGGAATGAGAGAAGGCCCCTTAATGGGAACTGGATTTGTATATTTTCCCTCCAGACTAACCTGGAGAGATGAGCTTTGTCAGCACACCTCCAAGCTGTAATTTTTATTTCCCATAGAAGTAACAGATAAGGTATTGCCTGTATTATATATAGTGCAGGTAGGCAGTGTGGTTAAGCATCATTAGATAGCTTCTGAAGGGCTTCCTCTTGATAGCAATTGAAGGAAGAGTGGAAAACCCAGTCCTTGCTTCTTAGCTTTTACGGTCAACAGGTAGAGGAGCAAATACTAAGATATGTGAGAGGATGGAGTAAAAACCTTTTTTTGGGCACATGTAACATGGATATTTTTGTAAGTCTACCCATTTTTTGCTCTTTTTTTTTTTTCCTTTTCAACTAGAAACATAAAGAATTATGGAAGAGTTGCTATTAAGGCATTTCAAGATAGTCAGACCTGTATTTTAACTAGTTTTAAAGGTGAAAACAACAGGCATGCAGTATGTAGTATAGATGAATGTATGACCTAACCTAGGATAGAGACCAACCATAAGAGGAAGAGCTAACGAATAGTCTCAGAAAAGGGAGTTACAGTGTTAGGGATAGGTAAGGAAGCCAAAGAAGCTCTGTTTTGAATTGCCCTGAGGAGACAAAGATGAGATGTTAGGAGTCAAGGAGGAAGAGATCTGTGAATTTAAGACGTAAGAAGAAGGACCTGGAATGAGTGTTCCAGTGCTATGAACAGAAGAGTACAGAGCATTGACAATTTATGTGGGAAAAACTAAACCCGTTCGAATGAATGAGTCTACAGAGAGGACCTGCATCCTGGTAAAATTCTAAGCAGCTTTGGACATGATAAATTTGGAGGTTGGTGTAACAATTTTTATGAGAAATATTCTACAGTTGTATACAAAAGATGTAGTAGTTAAAAAATAAATCCAAGCAAGGTAAATATTTTTCCTTTCTTTGTCAGCTGTTGCAGCACCTGCCAGCTAAGGGATGAGAAGAGGAGGGAGAGGTGTTCTCTCAGTGCCATATTTCTCCACATCTACCTCACTGTCAGGGTGCAATGAGGACTCCCAAGGAGGAGGGGCATCAGGGCAGTGTCTGGCAGCCAGGACCCATCCCACTGCCTCCAGCCAGGGAGCAGACAGCCTGGGGATCATGCAGGGACAGCGCTAGCCCTGGGCATCAGGCAATTCCTGGGAAAGAGGGTGGGCTGAGGCCCTGAGGACCCTGACAGCTTCTCAACAACTTTCTATTCCAGCTGAGGCACACAGAAATTGAACAACAGGAAAAAGTTCACTAAATAACACCAAGAAAAGCAGCAAACTTTTCCCAAATATCCTGAAGCATATACCATGTCTTTTCAGGAGTGCTGAGGACAAACAAATCAGTGCCATGTCATAGTTTACACCATTTCAGACAGCGCTGGTTGGTCATGATGAGAAGAACATGGCTCATGGAAGTTCAAATGGAGACTCTATTTGGACCTGACCTGGGCACTCTTGACATTTCCAGGTATGAGGACCAACTCATTGTGTCCATTCAACCTCTTGTGAACACTGAGCCCAGCCACAGAAGAAGCTGACCTTCTGTCATGCCGCTGAACTCATCACAAGCAGGAGGCTGCTGGACATCATAGACACATGTAGGGAAGGTCTTTGACTGACATTTCCCGTCCTGTAGTTCTCAAATCCAAACCTGTGACATAGAGGGAAACTTGTCTGGTTGTACTGCAAGGCAGAGCTCAGAAGTAAGCTCTTCTCCTCAGAGCTTAGCCATGGCCAGTTCAGTGCTCCTGGCCAAACCCCTTTGGGCAACAGGCAGGCACCACAAGCTGCATTTTTAATTTTGCAGTTTGTCTGTCTCACTGACAGCAGGATGCTCTGAAATGGAAAGCAAACAAACATCCACACTGTGGTGCATGAGGCATGGACCCCGAATGCTGGTGCAAACAGAATCGTTTATTCACGCAGTTAGCTACTATATATAC
>JAVSBS010007358.1:0-25340 GCA_033124195.1 Coracias cyanogaster
CGCATTCCTTTCTTAATCTCTGTTCCCATCACCAGGTGCACACCAGACTTCCCCATCCTCTTTTGTCTCTCAGTACAAATCATAAATCTCCTATTTACAAATCAATTCAATACATTCCTGTCGCGGTCCGGACCCAAGGCTGATATAAAAGGATGCAGGTGGGAAGGTAGCGGAGCTGATAGCATCAGAGCTGCCTTGCCCCCAGGTAGGACTAAAGTTTTGTCTGTCACTTACAAGGAAGGGGTAACTTTTCCCCTGGAGGGAAGTTTGTCTTTCCCGTGCTGTACTGTCACTGCACCTGCAGTGCCTTCAGGCACTAAAGACCATTCATTTCGCTCCAAAGATGTCCCTCCACCTTCTGGCCTTGTAACCAACTCTCTGCCCTTAGCTAGGCTTCTGCAGTTCAGAAGAGTGGCTTGACCTGCTTTTTATTTCTGTCCTGCAACCTGGACAGTCAAGAGAGGCACTTCTAAGTATCTTAGCTGGCCAGCCTAAAAGGATGCCTGCTGTCATTAAGGAGAAGATAGAGGTGGCTCTATGAACTCCAAAGAGAGTTTCAGCAAGTGCTCAAAGGAATGTTTCCCTCATTTTCTAGGACATGTATCTGAACAACACTTACTGGATATTAAAAACAATAAACATGTGTTAGATAATAAATCCCAGACTATGTTTTCTTGATAAACTAGATGATTTTGTGAGGACTCTTCAGTGACTGAAGGCAGATTCTTTCACCGTGTTGTCATTTGTTTTGAACTTTACTCTTTGTTACCTGGCTTTGCCTAGACCCTTCTCTATGAAAGAGAGAAAGCCCTGTAATTGGCCTTTGTGTAATCTTAAGAGAGAAATTTAAGTAACATAATAAATCCTTACTACAGATCATCACTCATATTTTTCTTATGAATGTATTTAAGATGTTTACCACTAGTTGGAGGGGGAGAAAGCAAAGGTTAGTGCCATTTCTCTGCTTTGTTACCACAACAGACTGAAAAAAACCCCAAAACCCAACCCAAAAAAACATCCCTCCCTCTATCCAGCTATTGCACTGGTCCAAGTCTATGCAGTGGGACCATGAGTCATGTCACCAACAGCTCTGCAAGTACAGAGCTATTTCTACATCCTAACAAAAGCAATTCTGTAGCTCAGGATGACAAATTCATGAAACATCTGTGAAAGTTCATGAAAAAACACGCCACTTTGGGACAAACAGACTTTCTTCTGAGGTCCCACATTTCAGCGAAAATCTCTCCTTCCCGGCACATGCTGCCAAAAGTTATATTGAAAACACCCTACCATACAAAAGAAAAAAATGTTAATAAAACATAGTGCTGTTTTATTCAGGTTTTTTAGTGACCTCAGAAGGGCAGTTGTAATGTTTTAAAAAAACAACAAGCCACCAGCCAGGTATTAACATTCTTCACATTGTGCAGATGCTTCCTTGCATCCCAGCTAGATCCACTTTTTACCCCTCTCTACTGTCCCTTTCCCTCTCTCTATAGCCTGTGCAGCCCCGGCACTGGAGGCTGCATAGTTTCCATATCTCTCCCTTTTCCATTCTGGAGACTGTTCCCAACAAACCAAGGCAGCTACAATGGTATCTTGTAAAGAAAACAGAATAACCAGGGGTAGGGGTGAGGTGAGGAAATCTTTTAAAATCCCTTGGAACATAGTTTTCCTTTCTGTTTTGTCACTTACAATTATAAGCGTTGTTACTGCTTCATCCATTGTTACACTTAGCTAATACTTTCCATGATACCTGCTGTTTCCAGTTGCTTGTAACTTTGTCAGACCTTTAACTTTTAGGGTCTGAAATCTTCCATACTCTTTCTCTGTCTGAGGTCAGTCAGGAAATACCACCAAAATATCAGATGGCTTCCCGAACAAAAACTAGTGACGAAGGCAGCTTTCCTCACTCACTCATGAAGATCACTATGAAGCTTCAGACCAGGAAATTGAAATTTGGCAGAAAGACCAAGATAGAAACACGTATCACACCATCTTGTTGATGGCTCTTTTGGATCCAGCTGATGTGGACTTGATGAGCAAGGTACCAGTGCCTGCCCCTCCTGCACACAGTTGAGTTTTATCAGTTCTCAGTTACTCTGTCACTGAATCAGATAGTAGCTGGTGGAAGCTCATGCTCCTACCACACACATCCCGGTGCTGGCTAGCCTGGTACTGTTCAGAAGGGTCTGTGTGGGGTTCTCCTGCCATACAGGAGAGAGATTATGTGGCACACACTGTGCCAAAATCCCTTTTAGGCTGGTGCCATGGTCAGTGCTGCAGTGGTAGAGCAACTCTGCATTCCCAAGTCACCAGGCAGACACGTCTGAACCATTTAATCTGTGTTATTGCCACAAGCCTGTCTGTAAAATTGGGGACGATACACATCACACTCATTTTATCAACCGTTTCTGTGGACACAGTATACCTGTATCTTAAATTGTATGGATACCAACCCTGCTCTGGTCTTCCCTGCTGCACAGTGAGATCACAAACCTTTTGCACAGTGGGAATATTTGTGATAGCTCCTTCAGAGGACTGGCCTTCTGCATGACCTTCCAGGGCTGGCTCCCCTCCCACAAAAAGCATATTGCTACTGACTGGGTGCACTTAGCAGAGCAAGCTCTACAGCAGTTAGGTGTTCCTGAGCAGGGTTTCTGGGCTCTCATTTCCCAAGGGAATTTGGTGATTAGCAGATGATCTGGGACTTAGCACCCATATTTTCCAAATCTTATTGCTAGCATTTCTCATAGAAGTCAAGGATGGGATATGTCCTTCATGTTTATTCAGTGGAATTAAATGGAAACTATAATCAGGGCATAGTACAGTTTGGAAAAGGAAGAGAAAGCACCAAGGAGCCCCTCTCCATGGGCTTGTTCTTTGAGGAACTCTCAGTGAAGCTACCAGAGCAGAAACAGCCATATGAACTCTGGCTCACAGTCCCTCTGTAATTTCCTGAATTGCTTTGACCTGACAAAGTACAAGGTACGCCAGCAAAGGTGTCACAATCATGCAGCTGCAGCATTTCCACTGGGCTCCAGAAGATGTGTGGCTCCTGACACCTAATCTGCCTTCAGCCTGAGGGATGGACCCAAGAGATGAAACCCCCCCAGTCTCTGCTGTGTTCAGGTTGCTTAGTGCCACTAATATGTGGGGGAGGCAGCAAGGCAGGAAAAAATGCTCAGGTGAAAAATGTACTTAATGTTGCTTCCTCATGCATGTACATTTTGATACATCATTCATTTTTAAATAGCATTTAAATAAGCACGAATAAAAAATTCCCTTTGCAAATGTGAATGCTCCAGACATCTAGGATTGTATGCTCCATTAACTTCCAAGGAAATAAAGGCTCATGAGTGCTAATATTGCTGAAAAATAGATCTAAGTCACTTAGATCTTAGCAAGTCTTATGTACAGCTTATAATTAGTCCTTGAATCACTAAAGTAGGTACAAAAATAACATTATAAATATGTATAAATATCTACTTAATGGACATATATGTTCACATGTATTTTATTTAATTTTAAGGTGGCTTTTGCAAACTATCTGCTTCCTCTATTTGTGACTAGGACTGAGCTAAGACACTAATTTGGAATTTCCTTGACTTCAGCTTCATGTGACTTTTTCCTTAGGATAAATTCTCTTGTTTTCTCACACCTCAAAATTACAATAACACTTATCATAGACAGGAAAAATTATGCACTTTCAGGTATTTTCTGACATTATCCAAGCACTTATAAAAATTACTCTGAAAAAATATTATGGCAAAAAAATTGCTTTTAAAATTAGGGTATTTTTTCAGAAGAGATCTGCTCAGAAAACTGTGCTGTTTAGCACCCAGATCTGTAGATCTATACTCATGACCTGTGTTGATTTTAAAGGAACTGCGTGGAGTGGTAGGCTTATACACATACAGGTTGGGACATCCTGTCATATACAATTTTCTTGTTTCTCAGCACTCACTACAGATGCTTTTCTGTTGTTTCTTCACCACTTGCACTGTACTTTATTGGAAAATACCCCAGTAATTCATTATACTACTTTTGAAGAGAGTAGATTTTAGAGTTTTTGAGGCAAGAAGGCTTTTTGTTCTATACTACACCACCACCAACAGCACTACAACCCCACTCAAAGACTCAGCCTTTATGTTGCAGTTGTGTTCCAAATAAGCTATAGGATAGACCAAGATACACTTGAAACTTGAAATGCAAGTAATTGCATACCAAAGAAAAATGTGATTTTTCCAACAAAGTTTTAAATCTTTATACATGTTGAAGCCTTCTCTTGAATTGGTGTCTAATAGGTCATACCTTTGATTTATACTCTAAATATTACACCCTTGTATATATTAGACAATGACCATGCCAAGGAAATATTTTGCTTTCATTTTTACTCCTGGCGCTGTGCTTGTTTCTGCAGTTTGCACTAATTCAGAGGTCAGTGACCTTGGCCAATTGGTGAAGAACAATTAACACTCAAGCAAAAGTGTTCTAAAATCCATCTACTGCTAACTTGCCAGAAGAAAAGACAAAGTAATAAAAGGCACATTAAGGTTGAAAAAAATAAATTTAAAAAAGCCAGGGGGGTGGGGGGTGGAAGAGATAGCTGCCCTCAATCCTGAGGAAGAAGAGAAGACCAGGAGAAACTGAGCAGTAATAAAATACACTGAATGCCTAAGCAACGAATTGCTTGCTTTAACATTTGGCAAAGTGCTGTAAGAATCTGGGAATAAAAGAACGTAAGGAAAAATAAAAGCTCCCTATTTATGGTTGCTTAAAAAAAATTAAAAAGGCCACGTATGCAACAGAAAAGACCAGGTGAAATAGGAAAAATACACTGCTGTTCAGCAGTATGACCGATGCATTAAAAGTACTGTTCACATAAGTATTTTCTCACAGTTTAAGCTGCAGCAAAACACAAATGGATCTTCAAATAGAAAAAGAGATTCCCTAAATCCACCTCTATTTCTTCTAGGACTTCTGTGAGAGGAAGAATTCTTTAACAGAGCCAAAGCCCACCTTTCCATGACTAAATGCCTTTTGGAACCCTGACTTTGAACTTTACTATCTGCACATTTGCTGAAATTATTCTACACATTGATTTTGCCTCAGCTACTCTATTAGAAATTGTTAAATTGAGCTGCTTTACAAAGTACTTAAAACACTTGTATATCCTATCCTTGACGGGGTCTTAGAGATTGTCTCGGTGTTGAACAGGTCAAACTCAAAAGTTTCAGCAGGGGATGGGTCAGGGAGGAGACAGACAACGCAAATTCTTTATGGCAGAAGGACCAATATTTGAATAATGACTTAGAAGACATTTGTTTCAAGCATCACTTTTACAGAGAAATCCCCCTGGATGGCAAATCATTACCGTAAGTACACTATAGCTAGTCAAAAGCGCACCTACTTTGGGAGTATATAAATACTCAGAGACTGGTTAGAGCTACCCACATACTAATATCATCTATTACAGTTGTTTCAAAACAAATGAGAGTTTCAAACCACATTAGCTGAATCTTTTTTATAGGTAGATGTAGCATGCGGGAGGTAGACCTTGGAGAGCAGACACTTTAGTGTAGAAAGTTGCTGTGAAGCGTGACCTACCTTTACCTTCCTTTCATTTTTCTTCTTAATAAGCAGGATCATTAAGATCATCCCATTAACATTATGCAAAGCAGAAGAGCTCTCATTCAGAAACCAAGGTCTATGGTTTTCAATGCACCCCTCAAAGGAAATTGGAGCCCAGAATTCCCACTTTGCAAGCAACAAGAGAGCAGCACCAAGAGTGGAGGGACTTCCCCAAAACTACGTGACAGTTTGGTGACAGAGGTGGAAGCAGAGCCCATGTCTCTTTGCCGGACTTTAATGCCTTTATCCTTACCCAAACAAGTGAGCAAACTGAAATGCAATGCAGAGGAGCTTGTGATGACTGCTACTCCTCGTTATGCTGTCCACTTGTAATTGTCTATTGAACTTTGTGCCCAACAACTGCAGCGATGTGAAGGGTAAGACATGAACTGCAGTTGAGGGCCTCAGTGTTGACAGAAAGAAAGTAGCATAGATGTGATGAGTAATCCCAAAGCCTCCCTGGGCTAAATTGCAATATAGTCTGGGACTTCAGCAAAAACCTCAGTCTCCAATGAATTGTCATGTACTATAGCTTTATAGCCTTAAAGAGAAGAGCCATCAAAAGCTTTCTGAGAAACCTCAAAACCACTGTCTGATCATGATGTCCATAACCCTGATGAGTACCAAACCTGTCCTGCAGCAGTGTTTAAATCATGCAAGGCTGGACAAAAAAGAATGAGAGAACATCAGAATAAAACATTTTCTGAAAAAAAGGTGAGAGAATATGAGAAACCTTGCATGTTTTGCTCATGATACACATCTGTCACCTCTCTGCTTTCTCTGACAGTCCAGTTGAAATGCTTGAAGGTATTCCTTTAGCCCAGTTGAACTGCTACCTGGTTTTCTTCACAGAAAACCTGGGAATATCTGAATTCTGAGAGAAAAACAAACACAAACTGAGATTTTTCCATGTAATCCTGGCATGGAAAAACCACTAGCAGGCTTAACTTTTTAATGTAAACATCTGGGCAAAGCACTTCCCAATTTGTAATTTGGTCTTATGCCAAGAATTGCAGAAAGAGTGACTGAAATTGAAATTATCCTTATTCTGAATCCTTGCTTATTGTTCAAAACTGATTTTGTCTTGCCAATCAGACTTATGAGCATGTATCTTTCACAGAAGATAACCAGATGCAGTTGCCTTCTTTTCCAGTGGGTTGGTGGTATCACTGATCTATTCAATAACAAATAGGGCCTAAAATACTTTTTTAAGCTCTAAGCTTTACCCATGGTTTTCTCTAGAAAAATTCTATATTCCAGTCACTAGTTTTTATGCTCCAAAGGACTGAGCAAGTTGCTAAAGTGTTTGCTCAAGCTAATAAGCCAGTTGGCTGGCACAATTTAAGAACAAAGTCCTGCATTCATATGGAGCATTTTTAAAACTGTAACTCACTTGCAAGGACAAGAGCAGTCACGAAGCAGTAACAGCTCAAAATAGGTATGCAAATGTTTGCTCTACTGGATCACTAAGCCACCTGCTAAAGAATCATTTGCATCTACTTAAGCAGAAGGGTTTACTGGAATACAGACTGCTTTCTTAAATATCTATTAGGATCCAGGCAGGACAAATTTAATTTCTTAATGGAAAAGGTCAAATTCTGCAATCTATACACTGGGAAGAGCTAAGAATAACAGCATTAAGAACACCTGTGTTCAGGTAATCAAATGAGTCTCCAAAATAAACGTCAAGATGACTTTAGAGGCAGATGAGTTCTCTATTGTGCTTGTATGCGGGAATGCAGCTCTCTCTACACTGACAAGTTTAACATCCAAGCATGCGAGCAGCCATTCCAGGTGAACAAGCTTCCTACCAAATTTGAATCAGAAAGCTTTATCAAAGCAAAGATTTTTTTTTTCCTCCTGCAAAGACAATAGACACCACATGAAGTGCCAAGCATGACACATCTGCCTGCCTGAGATCAGCTCTCTGACATTTGAAGTCTATGTGCTGCCAACAAACAGCTGTACCACAGAAAATATTTGATCAAACGGAAGTATTTTCATGACAAGGGATTGTGTCTGGCCATAAATCTTTTTCAACGCTGGCTCATGCCTGTATCACAATAAATCCATTAAAAACAGGGGAGTTGCAGCAGCATAAGCCTACAATCTCCCTACCTCCAGTGGACTCAACTGTTAAAAGAGAGGTCACCTCCCTTTGCCAGTCACTACAGAGACCAACAGAGATCCGTACATGCTAACAAAATGAAGCCAATGCCTTTACTGGCTGAATCTTTAATCAGAAAATTACAGGCGGGGCTAGATAGCTATGACAAAGACAGACCAGGCATCAACAGCTTTGGAGCAAGTACCTCTTTATATAAAAGTTTTACATAAAATTATCTTTCCTAAACATTCCTTATGGATCTTGTGATGTGCCACTCTATGTAAATACCTCAGCAGGGCCTGATTTTAGGATGCTGGTGTCTGATCAGGTGGAAGAGGTGTATGAGAGATCCTGGGCACAACCAAATCAACCTGAGACTTTGCTCTTCATTGCTGCCTGGAAACTGATAATGAGAACACTGCTATAGATGTTAGCGTCAGTGCAGTAAAAGTATTCCTAAATAACCAAAGTGCTAAGAAAGTAAAAAGTAAATGCTAGTGTACACTGGTCTTAAATTGAGACATTTTAAAGAACACTCATTAGGTGATTTAAGCATTTACATAGCCTGTGTATGGATCAGTATATTTTTGCTTCTCTACCAGTATTTTTTCTGCAGTGTAGATGTATCTGTACAAAATCTATTCAGCACATAAAACCTGAAGGTGGAACATATGTGTCTGATAAACAGCCTGTTACAAGCTTATTGTATTTCAAGATTGTTCCACTTCAATTTACAATTTGTTTTATGTTCTTTTGAAACTCTTTCACTAAAACTAGGATTAATTTAATACACATTTTATTAAAATTGCTTGTAGTAGGATAAGACAAAATCATGAAGTACAGCAGACATTGAAGCACCGAGCTGCCTATAGTGTTTAGGGCAAATAAAAATAAAGCATGTCAAACTAAGGATTCCACAAATTTCCTGATTTCTTGGACTCAGTCACTCTGTCTCAGATCCATGTTGGAGTGAAAGGTCTTTTATATAATTCAGCCTTTCCTTAGACAATATGATAGCTATATCATTAAATTATTTCCATGCAGCCACTGTGTTCAAACAATAAAATTCTCAGTCCAACTCATTTTGTAAATATGCTATAGCTGTTCAAGGGCTCTCTGAGCTCATGTGATTGGATTGATAGCCCTCAATGGTCAAAAGAAGGGAAAATTATCTGCTGGGAATTTTCCATCTGGTTTACATTGCAGTTCAAACTCTATGGATCAAAGAAAAAGCATTTTCTCTTTCACTGTGTTACCTTACATGAGCCAAAGTATTTTTGGGTCTGTTCAATGGAAAAGCAAGAGTACACCACTTTATGGAAATCATCCCTATTTTTATTCATTTCAAACCACTTTTTGAAGTCATAATGTATAGTAATAGACACACACACCAGCCATGTGAGTGCTGGCACAGGGAGCCGAACAATTAAATCTTTGCTCACTTTTGATTTGGAACTTAAGAAAAGCTGTGACACCCATTCCTAGAAAGCTAATCAGATGCCTGCAAGTTTAGAAGCAAATATAAGCTAATATTTGGCTTTTTTCCCCCCACAAATCAACAGCAGAGGTATCAAATACTTTCAGACATTGTAAGGCTATGCAGCCTTTAGGGCTTGGGCTGAAGTGCAGCAGTCTAGAAGAACCAGTTCTGTTAGTCATACAGAGCTTTGACCTGGAGCCTTCAAAGGCAGACATGCTCTGTTTTTTTCCCCTTTTAGGTACTTTATTCTAATGTTTCTTACTTATATCAACAGCCCCTTTGGAGCCGTAAGGTCTGGAGCTTGCTTCTCATTAGCTGGCATTTAGGCATGCTGCCTAGTTAGCAGAGTTGGGGCAGAGATAGAAAAAAGTCTTTTAAAAGAGAGAAATCAAATCAAATAAAATAAACCAGTGTTCAAGGAACACGGACCCTTTTGCATCCTGAACGTTCCAGGAATGCAACAAATAAAGAAGCTTTGAACAAGGACATGTTCTTTTCATGACAGGGTACAGACTTCCAAAGAAACCCCAAAGAAACACACACAACAACCAAACAAGAAAAGGATAAAGTAGTAATATTTTTGTAACTTTTGTGTCTCTTAGGCATTAGAGAAATGTTTAGTATCTATAACTTTACAGAGAAAGTAAGGATGTCAGTTATGCAGTAAAACACTTTGGTCTGGACTCCTCATGAAGTCTTTTAGTCAAGTCAGTGTTTTAATGGGGATCAGAAATCCAAAACTTTTTAAAATTTGCTGGGTAGAAACATAAAGATTAATTAGACGTACAGAATGAACCCGTCAGTTCCCATCAGATCTTGGTGGGAAGACCCTCAGACAGCAGTTAGCACAGGGAACTCACTGTGCTTATTCTACAAAGTCTGTGAACAGCCCAACCTTGCAGGAGGGTGAGAGGCACGCATGGGAGCTCGGACAGACATGCAGTGTCCAACTGTTGGAAAAACTTCTCTGGCTGCAGGAAAACCAGACATTTTTACATCAGTCTGTGAAAAGGAAAAGAATATATCCAAGACCAGTTCAAAGCGCACATATCCCAAATAAAAGAAATTTCAGCTATGGAAAGGAAAAAATATCAGAATTCAAGAGCTAGATACATCCACTGACTGGAATATTATGTTGGATTTAGATGAGATGATTATTACGCACAGGACATAACTACACTGATTAATGTGACATCTGAATCTAAAATAAAGATTTTGCAGAGAAAGTTGACTCGTGGAATACAGATGGGTAAAACTTAAGGTGTACACAGGGCACATTGTTTCTCGTAAGGAGAAGTAAAGTCTTGAGAGATAAAAAAAGCTAACAATTGCCTATGGAAATGGAATATTCTTGGGTTCAAATACATATTGGAGTGTATATTTCATTTAAAGACTACAGTGCAGAGGACAAGAAAACCTTGAAAACAGGAAACATTTCCATAAAAAGGAAGAATATAGAGCACAGCTCTGCATGAAAGCTGGTTTGCTGTAATTGTGGGCAGCCACTAAGAGGGGAGGGCCAGCTCCTTTCCTGTCCCCCTTTGGGGCTGCAGCCTCTGCTGTCTTCCCATGCACTGGCTGAGCTCTGTCAGCTCAGCTCGCTCATCTCCCACAGAGCTACTTCTGCTAGGAAAGGGTTAGTCTGGTGTCGAGTCCCTTCACTGAACCAGTTCCTACCTTGACCAGGCATTTACCAGCTGTTTACCACAACCAGGTTGTGCGTGGTGGGGAATGGAAGTGGGACTGCCTCTTCTGGTGGCAGCCTGCACTTAGACCGAGTTCCACATGATGTAAAACTCAGTGTAAGCAAGAGTACACCAAAGGAAGAGACAAATTGCCAGCAAGTAAAGAAATATCGCAGACACTCCATTACTGTCTGTTATTTAAAACTAGAAAACTTCTTTAAAAACAAACTTTTTTAAGAACTTATGACAGAAGAGGCAGAATGAAAACAGTCTGAAATTACACACACAAATATGTGCAAGCAAATGTTAAGTCTACGCTACAAGTTTGGCCTGAGAGTATTTGTTCAGTGGTTCTGCATTACTCTTGTCACTATCCAGATCTCCTTAAAGAAGATAATACATGATCGCATGTATAACCTCTGTATTTAATACATATGACATACTAGCTGAGGGTGGTGACAGACACCAGGTCAGAATTTATAATGTTCTGTGGCAGCTGTGATTTGAATGATATTACTTCATAATCATAGAATTACAATTAAGCTGTCTTAAGGAAAACAGTGTCTATATAGTTTAAATGACATTTTAAAAACTTGGTAAGTTACGTTTGCATAGGTAAGGAGTGTTAACCTTCATGACAACATACCTGGGACTATCACCTGTTGAAATCCTGTATAATAGAAGCCTTAGAAATAGGCCACTAATGCTAAAAATAAAGAGTATTCTAAATTCTTGCAAATACAATGAGAAGGTGAGACGGACAAAAGCATTATGGGCCTAGGCTAATGCACATATATAGTATCAAAACCATAGTCCTCATCCCAGAGGCATCTGTCTGTAATGAAGCTGTTTCTGTGATTTGACTGCCCTGGTCTTGAATACAATGCAGAGCTCTGTACTTTAACTCCTGCACGGCACTGGGATTTAGCTTCTAAAAGGTACTGTGGGAATAGGAGCAGCTTTTCAGAGCAAAATAAACACGGACTTGAGCCACAGATGTTGCAGAAAAAACCTCCACTTTGAGGTGAAAGTCAGATGGCACTGAAGGTTTCATGAGAGTAAAAAAACATATAGCCAGCATTTAGATTCTGTGCATCAGTGACAAGAACAGAGGAACATGTAATAAGAGGCCTAAGGTTTTTGTGAGTCCCTAAGCATGTGCATATTCTTACATGCTAAGAAAACAGAAAACCATGAATCTAGAGAAAAACGGCATTTCTCTAGCCCCTGCAGCATGGGCTAAAGGAACTTCATAAACCCCAGCAGAGATGCAGTGTGAGCCAAAGGAGGAGAAAAAAAAATATATCTGGGAATGGCAGTGAATGTAGGTGGAACCAAGAAAATCTGGCACACACTATCAGTATTGCTTCCAACTGAGCGCAATCACAATCACCTTGGTGTGTGATGTTTTGTTCAGGTCTAGAAAGAGCAGGATATAGGAAGTAAAGGAAAATGGAGTTCTTCACAAACTCCAAGATTAGAGGAGTTAGAATAATTCATAATGTATTTAATGTTAGCTCCTCTGCTGCTTATGAAACTGCCAGAAATAGATTAAAGTTTAACGCATTCATTTGTCATGCATACAATTAAATAAAAAAATCTTTTAGCTGATTGTGAATTGTTTACAGAGACTGGTAATAGCCTGATATACCCATTTGAGACAGGCCAGCAACTACATAGTCTGTCTCCTGGCTAGATACATAAGAATAATTTGGAGTTGGAAAAGATGGCTTAGGAAGCTTGATTCTTTTGGAGAAAGTTGGCAATACATGGGAAGGCAGAAGATTAAAAAGTATTAGACATTTTAGACATGTAAACTTTCCTTGTGAGGGCAGTTTACGTTGCCTGATATATCCTTTTCTAAAATATTAGCTGTATTGGCCAGATGCCTAATTCTCTGGTCACATTCAGAGACAGCTCTCATGTGAGCACAGACTGAAACACAAAGGATGAGAAGCAGTTCTTGAAATCTGTATCTTGGATGATACGAAGAGGAATAAAAAACCCTCTTGTTCCATGAAATAAATATAATTGCCTGTTTCCTGCAATTACTTGTGGACAAGATGCTCAGCAGACATGCAAGTGTATAGTGTTACTGACTTCAGTAGCATAAAGACAACTTACTCCGGATAGAGCAAAGCCTTGAGCCTTCATAGTTAGCAATGGAGGTTTGTGGAGGTTTGCATGGATAATGTTCAGATTGCTGAACTACTTCCAGAAAGCAAAACATGGGGCTAAACAAAGTATTTTTCCAAAATAAAATGAATCATTGCCCTCCAAAAATAGAAGCCTTGCACAGAATGCAAGCTTGCCTCTTGTTTTGGCTAACAGGAACACCTTGCAACTCCAAAACTTCACTCCGCAAGCCCTACATGAGGCTGACAAAGCACATATTCCTCTATGTCTGGCTATATAGCTGGTCTGCTGTGATAACTTTCTGTTTTCTGCCGATAAGGAATTTTATTTGTCACATGATGTGGTTGCTAGAAACCACATAAGGCATCTCTGCCCCACAAGAAGCGCTTTATGTGGAGGTACGCTGTCCATCCTCAGATGGCTCCAAGCCTGCAGTGATGTGGGCAAACTGCCCTGGCAGTGGCTGCCACATTATCAGGCAGGTGAGCTCTGGCCAACCATGTGGACTCTCTGCAGGTGGGCAAACCCAGGAGCAGCTCAGCCTGTGAGCCTGTACTGAGGGAACCCCAGAGGAGTGTTGAGGGACCCTTCCTTTAACAGCCATGGAACCTGGCAGCAAAACCAAACACTGATTGCTGGGGATTTTATGTGTTGAAGTGCACTGAGGCTGTTTCAGCCATTCTGGGTGAGAGACAAAGCCATTTTTGTGAATTGTTAAAAGCCTTATATGGGCTGAAGCTTGTAATTTTTGACTGTACCTGGCTGCCAAGCACAGTGACGTAATACATCTCCTCACCAGGTCAGGCACAGTCCCATAAAGCATAGAGCAGTCCTGGCACCAGCGCTGTTTCATGTCTACCTATGCAGGCCAGATGTTTGTGTTTTACAGCCTACAATAACAAAGACACAAGGCCCGCTGACTGCAGGCAACAACACTCCAGCATCTCAGACCAGATTTGGGTTTTGTCTTCAGTAGACATACAAGGTGCTTGTGGCAGTTTTCTGTTGGCTCTTGAAGACAAAAGATTTTTCTAGAAGGATCAGTTATCAAGCTGAAATACCTCTTTTGGACTTCATCCTCAAGATGACCTTCATAGCTTGCTGAAGCAAAAGGGATTTTTTTCTTTTGGAAAAATTCAACAGAGGCAGTTAACCTCAGCCACATGTATCTACATTACTAATATATTTTTACTACATTATTGAAGCCTGGTGGATTAGAAAGCCTGTTGCATAAATTATACTTTGCAATCCTTTGCCAGAAGCTCAGGGGGAGACTGATTTTAACCAATCATCATCCCATCTCCTCATTATGGGCTGTACTAATTTTCAAGGGATAAGTTCACCACAGCACTCAAGGTTCTAGTTTCTACACTTTTTTGTAAAAAAAATAGCAGAATGTTATGATTACATAATGCAGAAAGACTTTCAACTCATTACTATTATGAAAAAGCAAATTAAAATCTCAAGTTTAATGTGCTCAGAATTCTTGCTTCGGGAAAAGTCTTGGTACAGGGGAAAACAATGCAAGGAAAGTCCCTTTGGGCTTCAGAGCATGACTCAGAAGCCATGAGATACTGCTCCCCATGCAAACTGCTACCTGCTACACCTTCCCTTTACACTGTGGATGCAGACAAGACCGGCAGCAGGTTCAGGATCACTTCAATGAGCAGAGCTAGCCAAAGAAACCACAGCAAGGAAAGAGCTTGTCAAAAACCCTGGGGTTAATTAACCATATGGTGGCACCTTGAGACTCTCGTTTCATTGCAATGAATGGTTGTAAATGGAAATGAAAACCACCAGCAAAGCTAAAACCATGAAAGGAGGAAAAGATTTACACTCACCTGCATGGGGAGTTTTGAATCCCTCATTGCCTCAAGACAGACTCTTAAGTCACCCAGCAGAAACTGTGGTTTGTCGGGATGCTTTGGCCATACAGATTTTCCACATGAACACCCGGTACCTATAATTTGTACTCCATTAGCTGTATGTGTTACCAGGGGTGGGATCTGCAAACAAAAAAAATAAAAGGTGAACCCACATGCTAATTAGTTTTTACTCACTTCTGCTTTTAACATGACCTTGGAAAGTATACTTAATTCTTTTTCCATATTATACATACTCATGCCCACCTATGAGTTTTCAGGGTTTTTTTTGACTCTTAAGAGCTGTTTTGTCTATGAGAAAGATTTCAGGGAGCTGTTACTTTTTGAAGTTCTTTCCCAACTCACAAAAGCAAAACAACAATAAGAACAACAAGAAAGTCAGATGCGGTGATCCTTGTGATCTCTTTTCACAGCCTGTTCTGGCACAAACAGTTATTTTCAGATCCTCCATAACATGGAAGAGGTTAGCAGGGCTCTAGACTGACTGAAAAAAAAGTATCTGTGAGTTGGAAGCAAGTCTGAAGTGCAAACTGAAGGCATTTTAGATACAATATGTTTGATGAGTGTTTGTATAGCTGGAAAAAGATTAGGTTTTCAGCTAAAATAATTCCCTCAATATGAAAGATACCTCTTTTTTTCTTTTATCTGTGGGAAAACTGAAAATAACCTAACATGTAAGCTGACTTAAATCATACATTTTTCAGTTTTTAAGTTAAACTGTTTGGTCTTTCTGTTTTTTGAGGCTCAGGGAGCTACAGTTTGAGGCATTTTACTCCAATACATTTTACCAACAAACTGTGGTCAGACCAATGCTGCATTTCACAGGAATTTTGATTAGAGGTTAGCATAAGAAATACAGGTCAGTTGGGAAGCAATGCTTATACAGAATTGAAGCATAAGACTGTCAAACTAAATTTCATGAGGCACTGCAACAGCAGAGGGTATATAGGTTCGCTTTGACCTGAGCCAGAACAAAGTATTCCTACTCTGTACAACATACTATTCCAAAATATTTTGATCTTCACCATAAAAATGAATCTGAATTAATGCTTTTCTTCACTTGCCATTCTGTGAAATAGCATTTTAGGCTCTTCACCCTAACTGGGCATTTTTGGTTTTGAAATAATCTGGGTTCTCCAGAGTGTTCCATGCGTTCTAATAAAGGCTGCTCATCTCTCTCCCTTTGGAAGAGCTGGTAGGATGACAGACTCAGCATGCAGCTGGGAAGCTGCTCTCCAGAGCAGCTGGAGACCCCAGTGTGTGTAATTCAAGCAGGCAAACAACGAGCCCTTCTTGGTATGTGTCTTTCAGGAAAACACACCTCTAATCCCTATGGTCACATCACACACTGAACACTGGCAACTTGTCATTTAAAAATCAGGAATAGATCATATTTTAAGGAACAGTTAAAAAAGCATAGCCAAGAGGTATAGAAAGCGGTAACTGTAAACCAGCTACATCAGTAAAAAGTTGAATTCCCATGGCCGGGAAAAGGAGAGCTTTCTACCAAGGTTAAAAACAAGTTCCTTATGGCAGCAGCTGGGATAGGGATGACACTGCAAGGAGTCAGTTCCCATGTCCTCAGCTTGGCTGAGCAGTCACCCAAGCAACAGGGTGTCACACACGTAATTCCATGAGGAAAAATCCCACAGAGAGGAGCTGTACAATAACCTCTAAAGGGCAGGGTGGGAAAGGGCTCAGTTAACTCTCTGGCAGGGTGAATCTCAGATCTCAGATGTCCCATGGTATCATATTAGGGAACAGAGCACTAACACAGCTGACCATCTCAGTATGACTGGCTTGCAAAGGGAATTTCCCTGTTTTAACTTTCCAATCAGCAGCATTTCCAGGATTGTTCAGGTCAGCCTTCAGAAGATGTTTCTTCCCCTTTTTCACTTCAATTTCCATATAAAGTAAGTGCAGAAGCTTCTGGCCTGGAAGCGCTTTAGCAAATGTACAACATACAATGGCCTGTCTGGGCCAGCAGAATAATTTATCACGGGGATAAGAAAACAGAGATGGGCAACCTGACCGGCCATAGATGTCAGAAAGGGGAGATGGCTTTCTGACCTATTTCTTTTTGGGAGATCATGAGCAGGGACAACCCACAAAGATGTCTAGTCTACTTTCTGAAGAGCAGTCCTAAAACGCCACAAACAAGTGTGACACAGGATTTCGTTATTAACTGATAAATTGAGGCAGAAGTGGATATTCATGTAATTTAACTGCTAATACCTACCACAAGTATTTCAGGTTCTCTGTAGGTAATACTGAGTGGGAGAGGCAGATGCATCTCCTTAGGGTCAGCTAGTTTATCTAAATTACACTCCTGCTATAAATCCCCTTTTCAATAGAGGAAGCATCTCTGTCTCTCTCCATTAATAATGTTAAGGAGTCTAGCTCCTGACTTAGAAGCATAATCAGTGCCAGAAGCTTGGTGCTGTTAGTACTACTAGGTTGTCTTTTCTCTTTGTAGTGTCAGAGTTGTAGAGCAGGCTGTTCTCTGATCTTTCCTAATGGTTCCTGTCTGCTTCCAAACAAAAGAAATGCATTGCTTGCATCTAGTTTGTGATTAGATACACTCTGCTACAAGATATGTGCACAGCAAACAATAGTTTTACAATGAAAGCCAAGCTAAATATTAATAAATATCACAAAGTCTTCTTTATGGAGACCTACTTGCAGAAGACAGCTTATAGGACTGTGCAGGCATGAGGGATCACTGTAAGTGGTCACTGCTGATATTCCCTGGGTGTGATAATGTGTAGACACGAGGACACTAAAGAACTCAGAGAAAACAGATAGGCTACATATATACACACAAATAAAGCAAACCAAATCATCCCTCCCTTCTGCTGAAAGATTATCACCAGACGGTTGGCTGGCTGATGAGGTAGCCCATCTCAAACAGGAAAGATATGATAAGAAGAGGCAAGGCTGTAATAGTTTTTATTAGGCCAGCACACACACCTGGTGCAGTGGTTGAGCTTTTTGAGGTATGTATGCCCTTCTCCAGGACTGAAACAGAAACAGCAACTACCAGGCCAAGTGTACGTGGGAACTGCCTCTCTGAGTTGTGAATGTAACAGCTACACCTAGACTGTCTTACTGTTTGCATGATGCTCCCCAGTGAAAATGTTCAGCTGAGGGCAAATAGTGAATTTGGGCCGGGTGGTTCCCCCACTGCCACTCGCAGAGGTGCTACCTGCCCCTGCCTGGGCAGCTCTTTCGAGGCGGAACGGTGTCTATATTGGCAAAGATGGTAGAAAACAGCAAGGCAGCAAGGAAGTTTTCAAACCTAAAACAAAGACAAAAGCCAAGTGGAAATATACTCCAGAAAACTTTTCTCCTTTGAGCTGCCTTCCTCCTAAGGAGAAACGAATGTTTTATCCTGATAAATGCTATAAATGAAAAGCTCTGAAGTATTTTTATTGTTAAAGTTTCCTATGTTAGAAAAACAGTTAATTTTGTTCTAGTTTTAGCCTACCTAACCTAAAAATATTTTAACATAGGAGAAGAAAAGGGAAAAGAATCAGAAGGGGCTTTAAACTCTAGGAACATTTTTTTTCTGCAGTGAACTCAAAGTGACTGAGGTTCGTAACAAAAGTTGAGCATGTAATATTTTCCATGGCTTACGGTTCCCTTCTGAACTTCCATTTGGTGGGAATACACTTGGATCACTGCTGACCTGTCTCTGGAAAAGGCTCGCTGCATATTTTGGCTTGGCTTCCTTCCATTTCTACTCCTCTAAGTCTGTTCCCCATTTCAACATCTCTTATTGCCACATTCCCAAGCATGTTACACAATCCTAAAGAAGCAATTTATAGGAATATTAGTAATTTGGCTGTGACAAAACAAGCACTTTCCCCTTTTAACAGATCATTCTCTCCTGGGAGCCATAGTTAATGTGGCTGTTTGCTCGCTTCTTTACAGTATTGCACTAGATGCGATATATAAACAGGCAAATGATTGAAAGCAGTATAAACCTGTGAAAGCCAGGGCTCTGCAGCAGCTTTCAAAGCAAAACCTGCCTGGAAGCGTTCTGTGAAGACTTTTCCAACAGAGCCTGGAAGAGTCTCATATGTGAGTGTATAACCTTCCTACAGCCAACCAAATCATGACAAATGCATGCACAGAGTGATCCTGCTTTTTTGATGTGGTGATGAACCTGTCACAGCTGATGGATGCCTGACACCCACCTGAAAGTAAACAGGTCTACTAAATGCAACACACCCAAGCTCACCTGTGAGCAGACAAGGAGATGGTCTCACAGACATGAAATGACATTTTTCTTTGTAGAGCTACCCAAGTGATCCAATGCCATCTGCATTAGCTTCAGTTAAAAGCAGATTTTATGTTTTCCTGCCCCAAAGTGGTGAGCTCTGCAGTCTGCAGACAATGACACCATATGTCACCACAGAGAGGTCTTCATCAAAAAATGTCTGTGGCCTGAGGCAGCACCATCCTGATGGGAGTCCTGAGCACTCTGGGAATGTAACCCATCACCAACTACTGGGCACTCGTACAATGCCAGCAGATACAAGGGTATGAGGCTGCATAACTTGCCCCAGGACTGGAGCTACTCAAATGCTGAGTAGCTTAAAGTCAGTCTCACCAAACCTACTGAAATTCACAACTGTTGCCTGATCTTGCAAGCCCTATTTGCTTGAACACTGAGTCCTGTGGGATACTCCTACAGGCTGTCAGTTTGCCAGGTCAAAGACCTTAGTTTTCAGCATTTTGTCAGAAGATTACACCAATTGCAACATCTCTGGAAAGAGAGGACCCCCATTATGTGAGCTTAAAATCTGAACCACAGTGAGGACCTTCTCATCCACCTCTCTGCAGAGCAAAAGCTTCAAATTCATAACATGAAGTGTATTTTGTTGTCCTTCAGTTATCCTTTTTACCATGCTCCAAATGTTGCCACCCCTGCAGAAGAGCTTGCCAGGTGGGGTATCTGCCTGCTGCAGTTTACAGCCTGACACATTACCATGAAATAAAATGACTGACTTCAAATTTATGCACTCATTACAAGCTGCAGCTCATGATCACATTTATTTCTGCTTGGCTGTGCATCCAGCATTGAGAAGACCTTTGGAAAAAAGTTTGTGGCATCCATTAAGGGCAGTAATTGTTCAATCCATCTCCATGAATTCTATCTTCAAGTCAACCCAAAGGTTGACTAGTAGCCATTTTGTAGCCCTGTAGCTATACTGTGCTCTATCATGATCATATTCATCCTCTGTCAAGCAGTATAACCCAACACCAAAGTGGAGAACTGTGATCAAAACTACTCAGCCTTTCACAGAAATGAGAAAGAAATCTAGAGACACCCTCTAGATCCAAGTTAGGGAACACAGCCACAGGCAGAGCAGTGAGCTGCTGAGGCAGCTGTCACAGCTGATGGATGCCTGACACCCACCTGAAAGTAAACAGGTCTACTAAATGCAACACACCCAAGCTCACCTGTGAGCAGACAAGGAGATGGTCTCACAGACATGAAATGACATTTTTCTTTGTAGAGCTACCCAAGTGATCCAATGCCATCTGCATTAGCTTCAGTTAAAAGCAGATTTTATGTTTTCCTGCCCCAAAGTGGTGAGCTCTGCAGTCTGCAGACAATGACACCATATGTCACCACAGAGAGGTCTTCATCAAAAAGACTTACGCAGATGTAGGCAAAAATAAGTATCTCTATCACTGATGCCATATGATCACCAACAATATCCTCAGCCTAAGAACATGGGTGCAGAATAACACCCACATGCCTGTGCCTGAAGTCACAGATACCATTCTCACCACGCATTGTTTCCTTTTGACATTCTGGTAATATCGTCAATGTCTTTTCTGGCTACAACTAGTACCTACCTATAGGACAAAACCATCAATATCATTGCACAGGCAGTGGGACATCTAGCTACTAGGTGACAGGCAGCCAGTATGCAGCAGCTGTCTAACCAGCCTAACAGGCCATTTCACCTATCACCTTCTCATCTGATAGTAGGTTGTCTCTGGTTATGTGCAGCTACTGCATGCATTTTGGTCAGGGATCACCAGGCATGTGTGTGTATGGAAAGGGCTTGGCACAATGGGCCTTCAAGAGCTTGAGGGAGCTAATCCAGCTCAGAGCAAAGAAAGAAGTTTGCTATTTTGCATTGCACCGCTGGATCCATACGCTTGAGCTTCTTTGGCCTGGGAGATATAAGCTACTCTCTACCTGCCATGTCTTTCAGAAGTAAAGCATCAAGAAAATGTTATTTTTTAAGAATCTTAGCAGTAAAACTGACTAGCAACGATGAAGCATGGGGCAGGAACAGAAGCAAGGGGCAGGGGAAAGTAGAAATGTCATAAGCTGCTCCCCACCAAGAAGACAAATTGTGTAATACACCCCCAGCTTCTAAATGTCAGCACTAATGAGTAAGTTTTCTCCTGCCTCTGTAAGTTTTCCATTTCTTTCCAGGGCAGAACTGAAGACTATGTGGGCAGTAACAAGGGAATGAGTAGGCAAACCAAGTGACAGATATTTGTCAAAAAAATTGGACAGAAAATTCTCACATCCTCTTCAAGAATTTTAGTTGCCATAGAATCACAAAAATAGCATTGGGCTATAAAGGCACTGTGAACCAATAACTTTCTCTCACTGTCCAAACTGGTGGAGTGGTAAACAGGAGAAAAATACAAGGCTAAGGCCAGAGCCATAAGCTATTGGGAGCCTTTGGGACAGAAGGAAAATAGGCTTGAGCCCTCCTATGTGAACTTTCTGGGAAATAATAAAGTTAATAAAAAAACTGTCATATCCAGATTCAGTACAGAGATTTATGGACGGCTGTGCCAGCACAGCATGAGCTGTCAATTTGCTGGCTCCCCTCAGCAACAAATACTTGGACATCCTTTATCGAGAACATTTTATTCACATTCAGGCTGAAATAGAGTACTTCCTAACATACCAGGACCTTATTAGATGTGCTATGGAGATACTAGGGATGAATTTGGGGACTTGTTATCCAAGTTTCCTCCTGTTGGAATTTTAACGTGTTGGTACTAAAGCAAAGGTCAGAGAAGATGCATTGTCTGTTGTTTCTAAAGCGCTTTGAAGAGAAAAGAACCTGAAACAAAGACTAAGACCACCTGGACTGACTTTTACTTGCCCAAGGAGAAGCCAGAGTATTCCAGGGATGAATGTCACAAGCTAGAGGAAAAGACAAACTTGGGCTGGGATCAATGCTGAGGAAGAGGCCCAGGGTGCTGTTTCCGCCACAAATGCAAAAGAAGGAGAGTAGAGATGCCCCTTGCCCTGGGCAAGCACAGAACAAAAGAAAGTGGGGGGAGAAAACAGGATGCTTTTGTTAGAAACAGATGTAGCCACAGGAGGACACAGCTATGACAGAGTTGTTCAGACTCTATATTTGCTTTCATCCCCATCCAGCCTCGGTGTTGACCTAGATCTTTTTGCCATTGCAGCACCTGGTCTGCTGGCCCAAGTCCCTTGATGCACACTCCAGTGGGACCTGGGGCATCTCAAGCCCACAGAGCCTGCAGCTCCCATCATCACACAGGAACATCCTTTAGGGGTGGAAGCAATGTGGTGGGGGTGGCACAAGACCAGCTCAGGGCTGCTTCCCCATTCTTTAACCAGGCAGGGCATGGAGAGGCACTAGGAGGGCTGGTCATGTCCAGTGATGCCCTGCTAGTGCCACCAGGGCCGTGATTGTCCCAGCCCTTGTATTGAATACAAGACCACAATGGCAAGCAGCACCCATGGGTGTCATTTCATTATGTGATTGCTGCTTTGTTTGTCACCCTACATCTGGAAATGAAAGCAGCTTTTAATCAAGAAGAGGAAGAAACACTGAGAGGCAGGCAGGATTTTTGGTTTCATCTTTGGTGAGGGAGATGGCAGAGCAAGGGTGTTTTGCAGCATTTTGTTCTGCTCCAAGACACTTCCAACATAATTAGCCCTCTTGCCACTATGAAACTATTCAATATATACTTTCCCTAGTGAGCAGTCCCATCTAACCACAGCAGTCAAGTAGCAAATAACACTTTGATTGTCCATGCTTATATTTTCCATACTGGGCAGAGCAAATATTTTATTTCCATTAGATTTTCCAACCACTATTCTCCCACCCCCCATGACAGTTAACTCATACTTTTCCTTAGGTCACCTTGTTTCAAAGCCTATTATCTAGATTCTCAAGAAATTTTCTCTGTTACTCTGGAAAGCAAGGGAGAAAAAGCATCAAATGAACAATTCTATTTATTGTGCCGTCTATGAGTTTGTGACAACAATAAGGTAATTCTGACCCCAAATGCTCAGTTGTTCTTCTCAAATACTCCTACTCAAAGGTTTCTTTTCTTCCAAATAAATAAATAGTTTTGAGGTTAATTTGTTTTTGGTTTTTTACCACAAACTACTCAATATGCTTAAGCAGTGACTAAAGACAAGAAGATTGCTGCTTTTCAATTAAGCCAAACCTGTGAGAGTTCCTGTCTCTTCCCCTTTAAGTGCATTAATAAGAATAGGAGAAAGGCAGAAGGTTCCCCCAAAACATATGCATTATACAAACCCACAATAACAGACTCTGGCCCTCGTCGTCCCAGGGAATTAATGTATCTGTTTACTTCTGCCGGGCTCTGAACTCCCATCAAACCTCTGCCACATCAGCCTTCTACCACCACTGTCCAGGCCCAAGAAAAACATTGTAGAGTAGGAAAAAGAAAAACCAGCCCTGAAGTATTTTAACTTGGCTTTGTACTTATTTGTGGCTTATGTGACATCTGCTTTAATCTGGATTTTAACTTCCTCCAAGAAAACATTTCTAACACATTAAAATTATCCACATTAAAAAACCAACCAAACCAACAAAAATAAATGAAAAAACAATCAACGCAAACACCTTCAAAACAAAAAAAAACAAGCCACGGAGAAACAGGGTGGGCCTGTTGTCATTTATGCCTATGGAAATTTGGTGGACATAGGGTCACTTCCTAACTGTTTTACATGTTGTCTTCTTATGGCAGAGGAAGGGAACTAGACACCAGCAGTAAGTACTTTGTTAACAATTTTCCCCAAGAACTTTCCCGGTTAGGCAGTACAAACACCATCTATATGAAGAAACTGTTAGTTTCTCAGTAACATCCTATCTATGTCTCAGTAGTCATATCTTTAGCATTTAGACTCTACAGTATGTTTGCTATTTGAAAAAGATTATGGTAACTAGTCACAGCTCTGCAAGTTAGGATTTTATTCTGAAGTGGATTAATAATTGCCATCTTGTTTTTTAGCAAGTGAGAAGCTGGAGAGCTTTGTGCCAGCAAAAGCACCAGAAACTGAAGAACTGGAAGGTCAGGAAGTACAAATGGAGATAATATCTGAAGTTAGTAGCTGATAGCAAGGTTAACATTAAGTGGATTATGAAGCTTACATTGCAGAAAGCAAAGAAATGTAAAAGGCATTTTTTTAATCCACCCTCCCCAATTTTAAAAAAGTGTATCATAAGGGAGCATTTGTTTCAACCATGTTAGCATAGCTCAAAATTAAGTCTAAAAGATATTGCTCGTTTTCCTTCACTTCTGGTTGATGAGCTCACTTTCACACCAAGCTAAAACACAAGTAGCTCAAGAGTTGTTTGAGGATGGGAAGATTGAAGCTTTTTAGAGAAATGCAGCATTCAAAAAAAGGTATCGGTAGGTAAGAATTAGCATCAATATCCTATACTGCTGGTATTACCTGCTTGCAGTCTCACAGCGCTTTGCAATATGACCAGGTTTGCATAATAGGAAACTGGGACACTGCTGATTTAAGCTTAACTCACATCCAGATGCAAGGTATAGTTTTTATCACCTCTGTCTCAGGGGGGCTGTTGAATTAAATAGGCACTTTCCTCACAGGGAAAAAAAGTTAGCTAGAAAGGTAAGAATAGCTATAGTAGGCCAGGGTGCTGCATCCTCCAGCTCAGTATCATTTGTTGGGCAGGGACCAGTAAGAGTTGCTAAAGTGAGAACATAAGAACAGGCTAAGCACATAGTGGTGCATTGCCAGAACGCACACTTAGCGATCAACAGCTTTAGGACTTCTCAAACTAGAAGCATAAGCTTGTGTATCCCAGCTACTAATGCAATTTTCTTTTATAAACTTGTTCTGTTGCTTTTTGAACCTGGGTCGAGTTCTAGTCCCCACAGTGCTCTGTATCCCCTTGTTCTTTTGTCCTCCTTGTGGTAGGAACAGCTTAACCTTTGGTTCAAGTTCCTTATTCCAGGAGGCAATATCCACTTTTGCCTACCTTGCTGAGAAGTCCTGAGATTTCTTCTTTTTGGATTTTGCTCTGGCTGAATTTCTTCTGGCTCTGCTCCCATGCAGGCCACTGGTGGGGTCTTAAGCACTTTGGTATTCCAAAGCAGTTTAAACCCATTTG
>JAVSBS010007358.1:25824-40434 GCA_033124195.1 Coracias cyanogaster
TGAGGAGCACCTGAGGGAGCTGGGATTGTATAGCTTGGAGAAGAGGAGACTGAGGGGAGACCTCATTTCTCTCTACAGCTACCTAAAAGGTTGTAGTGAAACTGGTGCTGGTCTTTTCTCCCAAGTAACTAACAACAGGACAAGCGGTAATGGCCTCAAGTTGAGCCAGGGGAGGTTTAGATTGGAAGTTTTTCAGTGAGTGAGATTCAGTATATAAAGAAAAACATCTCACGTAATTTTGTGTGCGGCATAGCCCACATGGTGCCAACAAGCACATTTCCCTTAAATCCCAGGTCATGCCTGTCAGCTTCGTGCATATCTTTTGGATATTGCACAGCATCCAAAGTAGCCTATGTTTTGGCCACTGAATCCAACTCTTCATTTCCCGTTTCTTAACGAGTTACAGACTCATATGAGGACAATCACACGGCTTTGTTCCTTTTCAAGTGTTTGGCAAAAGCGGTTTTGGAAATGCAGACCAACCATATCAACTTTTCACATGTGCTACTAACTACAGTAGAAAAATCTGTAATAAATTTGCAAGGAGTGAGGTCCTTCTACAAAAGCAATGATAACTCTTTCCTACCACACCTTATTTGTTTATGTGTCTCCTTTTTACTACACTTTCCATAGTTTTCCTGATACAGACTTATTGGTCACCAATTCCCAGATCTGCTTGAAAATGTGTTTTATATTATTGAAGTCACACTTGCCACTTCTTAATTATCTGGTACCAAGGCAGTTTTAGATGCTGTGTTATAGATCGAGGCAGTTCAACTTCTTCACACTAGATGTTGATG
The DNA here is from genome assembly GCA_033124195.1 of Coracias cyanogaster. Taxonomy (NCBI): domain Eukaryota; kingdom Metazoa; phylum Chordata; class Aves; order Coraciiformes; family Coraciidae; genus Coracias; species Coracias cyanogaster. The sequence goes on from JAVSBS010007358.1 coordinate 26,625, forward strand.
CAACGATGTTGAACTACTGTGAGCACTGGCTCAATATAAATTAATCCATAATTAATCTGTGATCCACATGCCATGATGAGCCATTGATAAATATGAGAGAGGACGTGCATCTAGTTCTTGATCTATGGTCTTTTTGTGTTTAAAAAGCCATATCAGCAACTCCTCCTAGGGTAAGCACAACTAGGAGTTAGCCAGAAAGAGTTCTCCTCTCCATGGGGTTTGTATCTAAGTCTCTGCACAGAACATGGTGCAGTAGCAAATGGGTATTTTGGCCAGCATTTGCAATGGGGCTTGTCCTGGGTTCAGCTTTCACCAGAAATTGGGTGGTGGCCACAACCAGGATATACAACTGAACCAACCAACAGGACAGTCGATACCATACTGATGTCATGGCCACTATATAAGGGAGGGGAGTGGGCTGGGCATGAGTGTCTCTGGTGTGGGGCCATCGGTGCAGCTCTAAGCGGTCAGTCTGTTATATCACTCGCTTTATGTGTTGTTTCATTACTATTGTTTCTTCTTCTCTTGTGGTGTTCTATTAAATTCTCCTCATCTCAACCCACAGGTTTTTTCCTTTTCCTCTCTGTTCTCCTGCCCATTGCACCAGGGTGCAGGGGGCAGTAAGTGAGCAGCCACATGGTGCTCAGCTCCCAGCTGGGTCTGAACAACAACAGGCTATACAGATATTGCCACATTAGCAAAAGGCTCCCACTCCTCACTGAAGTTTCTATGTCAGCAAAACAGTATAAAAGCTGTTTAGAGTATAGGCTGTAGCTTTAGTACTTTCCCATGGCTGCCCTGAAGGCTACAGAAAAAACTCAGCTCTCCACAGCTCTGTGGCCCTGGCCCCAGTTGTCCTCTGCCCACATCTTTCCCTCTACCTGTGCTTTCAAAGGAAACCAGTCCCAGCTGCCTCTGTCTGCCACTGCACCCACACTGGACAGATGCCACTGGCAAATAGGGAAAAGACAGTGGGTTAGCGATCATATATCTGGATTTTCACTGGTGAGACAGATGTGGAAGCTTCTCAGGGGTGTTTAATCCATAAGTCATTATCATTAAGAATTCAAATTTTCACATGGATTCAAAATGCAAGTAACTGTTTGAATTAAACAATATCTCATTTTGTGTAATGAGTAGTAAAAAAATGTATTAAGTGGATATGCTGTCATGTAAAGCTGTTTTAGAGGAGTCATTGCTCTTGCCCACAAAGACATCTAGCTCCAGATTGAATATACTCTTTTATACAGGTTTTATTTTTCTGTAACATCAGAGGCAAAATATCTCCTTTCTGTGCTTCTGAAGAAATTTATTCATAACCACTCTTCTGGTAAGATACTTGAAACTCATGGTAATATTTAGACAAGGTCAGTTTCTGGCTAAAGCTAGTGTCTTGCTGTAGATTATTCCTTAGCCAGTATCATATCACACAAATGCATTAGGACATTTTCCTGGACTATGACATCTTTATGCATACTGGAACAACTACAGAATAAACAAACAGAAAGGCATTCCCTGTGGCTGACCTGTGATTTGGAGTTCTCCCTCAGTTCCCTGAGTTTCGTTTTCAGTGTATGAAAATAAGCCTAAGCATTAAAACTATGCAACTGGCGCTTCCTCTAATGTTCATCTATGGCTACTTATCTGAAAGGAATACAGTGTGTGACTGCCTTCACAAAGATCCATGCATCAATACCTGCTCTGTTCACATCTGTATTTCATAGCTATGTTGCACAGACCTCCATTAGGTCTAATGCTATTTTCAGCTTCCAGCCTTTGTCCTTTGCCATCTTGCTCTTCTGCTTTCCCCAAAAGATGGAAAAATCTAAGATGAAAGTCAAGCCATGCTGACTATTCGGTAGGCTTCTGCAGCTCACCTCTGCCTGGAAGACCCCTGTGCACAGTGACTAGCTCTGGATACTTCACACCAGGTCACAACAGTGTCAGAGAGATAGTGCTACCAAAACACCGTACCATTTAATGCAATGGCCTACTTTGCTCCTTCAGAATTTCTCAGATGCTGGGATTAAGCTTGCTTCTGTGCTATGCAAAGTGGCAAGGAGCAGGGAGGGTGGGAAGGTTACATGACATCAGAACAAGTTTTGACTGCAAAGCCTGGGAAGACTTCAGAGTGGCATTGATCAAGAGCAGCAAGTTTATGAGATCCTTTGAGCCTCGCTCTGCTTCCACAGCACATTTTCAGGGGTACTCACAATCTTCAAAGGTGCATCCAGAGAGCAAGGCATAGAGCAGGTGGCCATCATCAAGTGAGGAGACAGCAGTTCCTTAGAGGGCTGCACAGATTCTTTCCCAGAGCACAGCAGCGTAGGATGTGCATTGGGCTGCTGCAGTGACTCCAGGTGCCTAAGAGAACCAGCTCAGTTCACAAACATTACCATTTGAACAGGAGCATATGGTGCTTTAGGTATAACCCACACGGGTGGTTAAGTCTCATTCTCCTTCAGGATTTCAAAACTCTAATAGTATAATTTTTACCTTGGGAACACGGTAGAAACATTGGGCTAGAGTTGCTGGACAAAGCATTAAGAACATGAAATCAAAGGTATTTTTGAGTGTGGATATGGCTGAAAGTATGCTATGATAGGCTAAAAAACCCAAACAGCTATGACAAGCATCTCTGGGGGAAGGGTTGAGGGTGGTGTGGGAGAATCCAGCTGGGTGGATGTTTTAGCTCAAATGTCAAGAGGAAACCTGCAGATGTTTTAGGGCCTATTTCAATCTGGAGAGCTTGAGTTAAGAGTCTGTATAACAGATGGCAGTTTCTGAGTCACTAAACACTATTATTTGGCAGCACACTTATGGTCTCTCAATCAGTCCTCAAGGGACTCTTGCCACAGACTGCTGTGAAAGTGATGTGTATTCTGTAACATTCAATTGCAGGGTTTCTGAACTGACAAGCAGAACTCCATATAACTGTAGACACAGATATCTATTTAAATACAAAATCTAAAGTAAACTTGGCATACATCAATCTGAGTCAGAAACCAACCCTGGAGCTGAGAGATCATCAACAGATAAAATAATTAGATTTTTCAGGAAATTTCACTAAGTATCACAGATGAATTATTAAGACCAATATGTTGCACTGAAAGCAACTTTCTCTTTAAGATATATTTAAAAAAACAATCCAACAATATTTATAAGTTGATTCCAACAATGCTACTATGAGGTATTACACATCCCACTCAATAAGTGGATACAGGCTCAGAAGACCAGATTCACAAAAGAATTCATGTTCCCAAATACTTCCTAATTTCACTTAGTAAGTTTGGTGGCATTGAGGTACCAAAACGCTTTATAGGATCTGGCCCTTTGTATCTTTGCAAGGCTGTTGGAGGCATTACTCTCAGGGATAGGATTAAGAAGTTCCAGCTCCAGTCTTATCCTCAGTTTATTAGTCTATAATCTTTTCTCAGTGGCATCAGAGTAATAGAAATAGCACATGACTGTTCTGTGATAAGGCTTTTTATCACAGCAGCCTCCTAGAGAGTTTGCATCTACTCTGCAGAGCTAATAATAGACAACATTCCTACAGTGACGTAATTCATGGGTCTGCATGCATGAGGCATGCACCAAAGTCTCGTAAGCACCAAATGAATCATGCTCTGAATAAAAGCAAACCAGCTGCATGCACGGCACAGTGACACATTCAATACAAGCTGTCTGCACGACAGCTACACATCTTAAACTCAAAAGGAGAGAGAAATGGTACATGGCAGGCAACAGACAAATGATTGTGTATCACACCTTGGGCAATGAGATTGCTATTTTTGTCTCTGTGGTAACTCCTTCTGCCTGTTATGCGTTTTATTCATACAATGATAGAATGGTTTGGGTAGGAAAGGGCCTCAAAGATCATCTAGTTCCAACCCCCCTGCCATGGCAGGAACACCTCCCACTAGACCAGGTTGCTCAAGGTCCCATCTAACCTGACCTTGAACATCTCCAGGGATGGAGCATTCACAGCCCCCTGGGCAACACGTTCCAGTGTCTCACCACCCTCTATTCCTATTCTATAAGGACTGTTGACTAGGAAGAGAAAGAAGACTATGAACAAGTGATCAGTGTGGTCTACTTAAAATCTGGGAATAGGAAACACAGAAAATGGGAAAGGATGGCTTCACTTAAAGCAGAACAAACCTTCACAGTTAAAGCATCTCTCTTTCAGAATGAACATAGTCTTTGCTCCCACACCTGTGCAATGCCACGCGGTTCAAATGAAAGTCTGCTGGGTGAAATGCTGCTTTTTCAGCGATATGCCAGTGACATCTAGAACTGTTTATATTAGAAAGCAAAGTCCACAACCATCTTTTCTAAACAAAGTCATTGCTTGTAGGCACATATGTATCTATAAAGCAACTACTCCTTTCAATATTGCCCTTTAAATAATCATTTTTGGCATAAAACTGCATTTTTGAAAAACAGGACAAAGGCATTACATTACATAGAAGAAAGTCATCATGTTCTGAACCGGAAAAATACTCTCCCTTTCCTCTGGGTTTTGTCTTTCAAAACAGAGCAACAGACTTTTGCAACCTTGCTACTGTGTACTGATGTCAAGGTGACTGCTATTATATCCTGTTCACTGTGCTAGGTATGAAAAGGAACCCTCTCCATCAGTACAGATGTAGTATTTCGGGGAAGAAAATGGTTAAAACCCACTGATCTAAACTACAGTCACAAATAAAGAGAAGACAACTCTTGTGGATCATTAGCATATAGAAAACTTTTGGATTTTGCTTTTAAAGTTCATGGTTTTCCCTGCTATTTGTTTTATGCAGTCTACATTTATTTTGATCTGGTGATGATTCACAGGCCAAAAAATATTCAAGGAACAACAAATCTATTACACAGGTAGCATCACAGTCTCATCTCCATTGCAGAAGTATATGGAATTAAATGATCTCCCTTCTGAAATGCACAGGAGTCTGTCATTCAGCTCAATAGGGACAGGATTTCAGCCATCAAATGAAGGTATTTCTAAATGGTATGACAAGGCAGCCAGCGTAAAAAAAAAATACTAGTTAACATCAAATAGTGCTTAGAGTAATTTTATGTTCATCTAGTTCTGCTGTTTGACAGGCTTGCAGTGAAGGCACATTAAGTGCCTTTCAAAAGTCAAGCTTTATGAGCTCTCCTTCTGTAACTATGCAGATATGCAGAATTAGATGTCACTAGAGCCATGGCTTTGTGATGTCTTCTTCTGCAATGTTTATAACATGTCTCTCACTAGCAAAGTGTCCAACAAGTCTAGAATCATGAAACATTTTCTGACTTGACTTTGTAGACAAGCAGACAGTACACATGAGAAACTCCTCAAGGATTTGCCAAGCTTTGTTCTTCTCTATATTTGACACTCAAGTAGCGATACCCATGCATCTCTACTGGTATCTCACCTTGCTCCTGAGCTTTGGCTAGAAGGAGTATCAGCAACAGTTCTGCTTGTAGTGACTTCACTTCTTACTTTAAAAAAAACAAAACCAGAAAACTCGCTCTTTTCCCAGCAAGTAGGAAGCAAACCAAAACTCACAGGCTAAAATAGATCTAAGTCCAAATAAGTCTTTGAAAGGACATGGGTGTTTTCCTCCCATAAGACAGATTGCGTAATCTTTACCACATTCTTTTGCTAAAGTAACACGTACCATCTCATTTTAAGAGAGAAGCAGCATAAAACCACCTCACTTTTTCATCACTATGCATCTTTACAGTTGTTCCATTGGTGCATCAGATATCATAAAATGTACTGGTTCAGCCAAGTGCTGCTTCTGTCTGCATGAAAACAGGCATGAGAAATTCAATGCCTTTCTAGTTCCTTTCCCTTCCAAACTCCCATCAGCCATCATTCCATCTCTTCACAAACAGCATCCAGATGTTATTAAACATCTCAAGCTTACTGTTTTTCAAAGGCACAACCTTTTCCTATTCAGCTTTTTCTGTCATTTATTTTGTCCACCCTGCAGCCTTTGTTGTTTGCTCGTATTTCCAGCTCACCACAAAATATGTTGTATGAGTGTCAACAGAAGAATTCCTTTAGTATGAACCAAAACAACATTATTTGCTTCAAATCGAGGGAAATAGAACCTGCATTTAAATTTATGCTTATTGGAGCTCCCAATAATATTTTTTCTGGATGGAAATTTAATGTGAAGCATCACTGAGTGTTCTAGTTGGAGTTCAAAAGCCAACTTTTATTTTCAGAGTTCACAATAACAAAGAGACTGAGGATCTTTTATATCTTATGTGCTTCATTCAGAGGAAAATAGGCCCCCAGGTCATGAACTATGGATTGTAAATCAATACAGGTCTGATACAGCTGACAAGTGACAGAAGTAGAAAATGCAGCACCTTGCACGGGCTATGCAGCACCACTGAGCACATTAACGCCTCTATATTTTAAAAAACCTTTGGACTCAAATTTATGAGCATGCTGATCTTAACTAGAAAAAAGGGACTTTAATAGCTATATGGGAAATATGAAAATACATTATAATGTCTTTGCCACAGTTCTCATAATTGTGTGTATAGTGCTGAACAATTGCTTTCAACCTGAGCATAGTGGACTCTGGAGGCTTGAAATGACTCGTACAACCCAAAGGAGAATTAATTAGGTTGCCTCCTTCATGGACCTGACAACAAAAATGGGCAAAATGTATTGCTAAAAAGTAGTGGCCTATTTCCAGAATCTTGGGACTGAGGCTGCAACAAGGAGGAGCTCCCCCAGCAACATATTACCTTCTCAGGAAGGCTCCTGCAGGGAACCTGAAAGACTCCAGGTTCTTAGAAATTTTGACAGCAAATCTGAGGAACCACAGTTTATTGGGCAAATGTGAAAACTGCAAATACCAGAGACACTGCACCCTCAAAAACCAGCTCAGGAACTGGCTGAAAGTCCAAGACAGACTTTTGCTAACTGAATCATTGCTCTCCTGCTGCATACCCTGTTTTGCAGAGATGCAGATAATCTTGTTTACTGTTAAAAAACTCACTTGTCTGGCTGCTTTTGTGACACAGGAATGAGTCTTGCTACAAAAGGTTAAATCCTTGTCTCCAATCAATATTGTTTAATGAAGCTAATGGTTATATGCTGAGCTTGCCAGCCCAAGCTAAAAAGCCAGGAAGAGCCAAGGGCTTACCCTGTTTCAAAGCCATGACAAGGGCTGGCAGCATCAAGGTGACCAGGGAAACATGGAGCAGAGAGACTGTGACAGCCTGAGCTCTCCTGGCGCATGGAGCCATGACAAGGTACAAACACTGTCCTCAGGCCTCCTGTTCAGGTCTTCCCTCAGGGGACTTTTCTGCCAGAGCACAATGTTATTTGCTAACACCCAGGGTCAAGAAGCAGTCTCTCTGCCTCCCTAGTGGGACTGCAAAAGGAGGATTGAATCAGACCTAACCCTGACCAAAATCCACTCAAACCAATGTTTTAAAGTTCTTGTTAAACTTATACCAGCCTTCTGAAAGCGTTTCTTCTAATCAGAGTAACAGCTCAGCTATTACCAGTGTCTCCAGATAGGCACCTGCTGAGCACCAGGACTGTCTGCACCTGTACAGGTGTGCTGTGTTATATCCTATATGGTTATAGCTTATGTCCTCAGCATGTATAGGGCTCCCCAGCAAGTGCAGCACCAGTGCTGCCCATGGGAATGCTCAGTGCTGCTCAAGCTCCCACCTGGCATCTGCTCCCTACCAGGACTCTTGTGCTGTGTGCTATCACTTGCTGCTTTCCATTCCAAAATGGTGCATTTTCCAACTCAAATGGGTTTAAACTGCTTTGGAATACCAAAGTGCTTAAGACCCCACCAGTGGCCTGCATGGGAGCAGAGCCAGAACAAATTCAGCCAGAGCAAAGTCCAAAAAGAAGAAAGTCTCAGAACTTCTCAGCAACGTAGGCAAAAGTGGATATTGCCTCCAGGAATAAAGAACTTAAACCAAAGGTTGAGCTGTTCCTACCAGAAGGAGGACAAAAGAAGAAGGGGGCACAGGTTGGATGCAGACCCAAAGAAAAAGACCTGTGAACCTTTGAAATAGGGCTATCTGCTGTCCTAAGGAGAAAAGGGAAGTGTTGGTGGTTCATAACTCTGAGTCACACCTCAGATGCCCTGTTGCCCTTCCCTCTGCACAAGCACCCTGGCCTTTGAGGACTGCCAGGTAAACAAAATAGGATTGTGGCTTTTTTTTTGGCTGACTAGGACAACTTTGATATCCCAAGGGAAGGTCCTGGCTGCCTATATACAGTGTCTTTTTGAGAATGCTTCTGCAATGAGAAGCAAGGAGGCCCATTAGAGGATTCCTAAAATGCTTTGAGATAGCCATCCAGTTTCTAACCATTACAAGAAGCATCACTGTTTTGATAACCCAGATATGTTGCACTGCATTACAGCAGTAGTATCACCGTTTGCAAACCTTCATATACTGCACTTAAGACCAATTAAATGCAACCTCAGGGATCAGATGGATCTACCACTGGGATGGATCAACCACAGCACCATCAGTTAAGTCCTTTCTGTTGCAACGCATAACCAAAATATCAAGTTAAGAAAACATTGGGAGCGAAATATTACAATAATTAATTTCTATGGTGACTCAACAACGTTGGATCTTGTTTATGGAAGTAGTATTCTACACCAGCATGAAAAGTCACTTTTAAATAAATCAGTAGCTGGCCTGCTGTGTTCTGCACGTGAAAGTGTTAAGCCTGTTCCTTCTCCATCCTGTATTATCTGTTTTATATAAATGATTCATGAGGGTTGTTTGAAGAGAATGCAGTAATTCTACAAAGGATTATAAACATAAGTTTTAGACAAAATACACCTGTTGTACGGATGCATTACCTACCAAGTCTTACCTCAGCTGGACTGGATTTGTTTATTTTGGCTCTGTTTTCATAGAGTTTCCCAACCTTTCTCACTCTTTCAAGACACAATCTTCTAATCAAGGAAGTTAAGAAACTGTCAAAGTCCGTTCAAAGTTTTCACTGTTACTAATTTTACCTGTCCAGATTTTCATAGATCACAAATCCTGATCTGAGCAGAGCCAGATGGCTTGAGCGTGCATAATCCATTGTACTAATAGTTTTGGAAAGGATTACTCAGATAGTAAAGGGCCCATATCAAAGAACAAAAGAAGTCATTTTCTTCTTGCTTGTACCAAGCGAGCACTTAAAACACACCCAAACCCAATTTTATGTCTTCTTTGTGAAAAGGCCAATATTAAATAAACTATGTCCCTGAGTGTATGTATAAGGATACCATGAGACAATGACATAAATGAATGAATTTTGCCAGACCCAAGTTTCATCTCTGCTTATCACAGCTCCCAAAGGGGAACAATTGTGCAGTTATCATTCCATTATGCTGATGCATTGCTTTCACTCCTAGAAAGTGAAAAACTAGGAGCTTCACCTACTCAAAAAAATTATCATTTGGTTTGTCCTCTTCATATTAGAATTAAGAACTTCCATTAGCTAAAGGCTTATCAGTACTTCTTGAACAGATCTGTTAGAACCAATGTCTTTGGTATTCTTGTTATCATCTGAATCACTGAACATCTTTTAACCTCTGACATTTCACATTTGTTTCCAAAACAACCCCCTTACACGCATCACTGCATTAGAACAACAAGTGTCCTAGAAGCATGAGGTTAAGTGTGAAGATGATCTTTTTCACTGTAACTCGGGGTGTAGCTCTTAAAAAAATAGTATTCCATGACTAACAGTATTATGATGTTAAATAATACTAAACAAAAATAAATTAAAGCTTTCTAACAAGTGTTTTTTGCAATAGACCTTGAAAAGACTGTTACTGAGTGACCTGCAATTTATGAGGAGCTAGGGTATTAGGCTTACACTAGCTGTTTGTCTTGGGAGATAGAGGACAAGAGAGACAAAAGGCATTGAAAAATTAATGCATCACTACTAATGGCTGCACAGAGCCACAAATACACCAGCTCCACAGACAAGAGCAACAAGATGACAGAAACGCAACCTTCTCTAGCCTGGCAGGCTACATGTCTTATTCTGGTGGTGGGCAGGGCCATATGGTGCAATCAGTCTTCAAAGACCCAGCACAGCCATTATGTGTGTACATACTAGTGAACCCAATACCGTTAGGAAAGAGAGAATTACTTCAGTCAGTTTACGGGCCAGAAATCTTCATGGACCATTTATAGACTATCTGATCTAAGTGGCCATCCTTTTTACAGGTAACGCATTGAGTAGAATGGAAGAATAAAACCCTCTGTGCTAGCTGCCTGCTCTTGAGTTTTAAACTTATAAACAGAGTTTGATTTATAAACGCTCTCTACATACTAATTCTGGGAAAGACTTTTGGAACATTTGTCTGCAGTTAGGATGGAAGAAGTAGATGAGTCACATTTCTTACTGGTAAAACTTTCGTTTCTATTAAACTGTTTTCTGAGCATGCATTTTTTTCTACTTCCTGATATTGGTTTTGTCTGCACTGGAATAGCAGTGGTTGCTATTTTTGTGACAAGTTTTGTTTTCACATTTTTTGTAACAACAACAAAAATATCCCTATTTTCCCAGCACTAATCAGCTCAATTTATCATGATTCCAGAGCTGACAAGTTGTGACTTCTTTATAGGTATAAGTAAGTGTATGTTTTCCAGCTAAGAATAATATTCACCCTGCCTTCCAACTAGATTTCACTTACAGTATACATTACCTAAATTCAGAACAGCTCCTTGTAACCATGATCAGAATCCAGCCTAAACAGTTAATTCAGGAAAGGAACATAAAAATACCACAGTAGTATTCAATGAGCCAAGGACAGCATCATTATAACATACTAACACACTAAACATGGTGGGAGAGAACCTGCAAGTAGGTAAAGACGCCACTTTGTGCTGCTTTAATGAGACTTAGCATATACAAGTAAAGAGATAAAGCACATAAAGCATATGGTTAGAAGATCAGCCTCCATATGTGGCTAGTATCATCCAGCAAGACCGAATGCCCTCACCAGGGCACAGCCTGGAACATCCATGCAAAGATGGAGACTGCCTCCTCAGTTGTCCCAAAAGCCTCCTTCACAACTATTCCAGGCAGCAGCACATTGCTCACAGCAGCCCACACAGGTAAGGTGGGACTGAAGCCCCCAGCCAGCCTGATCTGGCCCTCCACTTTGCTCTGCTCAAGCACCAACAGACCAAGGTAAGGCCCAGCCTGGGAAAGCTCAAGGCCATTTCTTGCCCCTATTTGACAAATCCTGTTACACACTATCACATGGGCAAGTGTGAAAAGTTGCAGCAATAAAGACACAAAAGGATGGTGTCCTCGCTGGAAACAGTTCAGCCTCATTGTGTTCACAGTTCACTCACATTGTGAAGGACCTGTTAGCTTGCCCAAGGCAATGAGAACTGGAGCCATTTCACCAACTTTTGCATCCTTTATGTTCTATAGTACCCAAGAGCTCTGTTCCATTTTCTGTAGTCACCTGGTGCTAATTTTGTGATGCACCAGCATCCCATTACCAGCTCTGACAAAGCATTTAAAAGCTGCAGGTATCATCTCCTCCTCACTGTGCCATGAACATGCTAGAGGTCTTCCCTTGCCCCACTGCATAGTTGAGACATAGTTCACCGCCTGCCTTTGACTTTGCACATGCTTGAGATGGGTCAGCCTGTGGCCTGGGGCTAATATTTTCTCTTCCACTGCAGCCCAACCATGCCTCATGTCTGCGTGCTGAGGCAGATAAGAGCACATAGCTCTGCCTTTCAGTAGGTATACTTTATTCTGTGGGGGTTTTAACCTACTAGTCTCCTTAAATACTTGTGTCATGATTACAGAGCACAGAGAAAGCAGGACATCCTGGTCCTTCAGCCAGGAGGCCAATTTACCCTAGTACCTTGTATCAGAAACAGGGGCTAAGTAATACTATGTGCTTGGAAGCCAATTTTAAGATTTAGAAGCAAATAAGCTAGAAATGCGTTAAATCTGGGTATTTTAATTTCTTGCCTCCTGACACTCTGGCTCCTGTAGTTTTTCCAATACTAAGCCCTTAGGCCCACACTAAGCAAGCTGGAAATAGCATGTGGTATTTTGACCATTTTATCTAAATGTAGTTTTTCCAAAATAGCTAGAAATAAGAGTGAAATGAATCTTAGATTTAAGATAATGAATAAATATCCAGACTTGTGGACTGCAAGATTTGTTAACAATTCTAGACAGAACCACAGTTTGAAGCAAAACAAAGCTTTTTAGTCCTCTCCATGCTTGATCAGCTGTGGCCACTCTGATAACATTGGGGAAGGAAATCCCAAGAGCTGCCAGTGTTATCAGGGGGCTGATGAGAAAGGGACCCAAATTCCTTTATACCTCAACTTCAGCCATTACAGCCCATTCCTCCTTTCATTCTCTCCAACTTGGAATCAGCCATGTCTCACCACCCAAGAAAGAAACCACCCTACAAATATCTTACACACTAATAAAAGAATTCATATTTTTCCATCATCTCTAGCTTCCTGTTTTAAGAGGTTGGTTTGTGGCATCTCACCCTCACCTCCCTTTCCAGCAATATTTGTGCCTTCTTTTCCCTTCCTGGTTCCTTGAGTCTATTTCAATGGAGGCTCTTGCCATTCTTCCCCCCCTTGCCTCTTGCACATCCACCTCTTTGCATTTGTTCCTCTAATTATAGTGCCTACACTTTTCCCCAGAACAGGCTGGAGCGAACCAGTAGTAAGCAGCATTGCCTTAAATGCAAAGGCAGTGTTTAACAAAGTAAGCAGACAGAAGGCAAGCTCCAAGGAGACTAAACTGCAGCTACGCAGCCCACACTGTGGAATGTCTCCAAATACCCATGAACAAACAAGATGTAAGGGAAGCAAGGGCATTCAGTCAAAGATGGAGTAACAGTTTCTTCTTCTCAACTGTTTGGCATTTAATATATCAGTGAGATGGCAGCAAGACTTGGCTTTAGTACAAGTTGAGCCTGCAAGGATGACAGTTTGTATCTCTGCCTTGTGGGTGCCACCTTTATGCCTTGTCAAACAGCAATGTGGGAATGTTTAGAGTTTTGCCTCTAGAGTGAAAGAAGCAAATAACTGCATGCAATTGTCAGAGACATTCCAAGGTTACACCAGTAAATTCACATAATATTTATTGTTCTTTCTAAATGGACAACAATTAGGCCCTGCACTTCCCTGGCAAAACCTTCCCATTCTGCTCAAAATAGGATCTTTGAATACACTTTGGTTCATTAATACAAACTCAACATTTTAATGTGCCTTGTATGAGTCACAGCAGCTGAATAAAGGTAAAGACTCAACAGCAACATTTTGTCTTCTGTTACAGTACAGCAGTTATGAACATGGACAAAGCAGAAGTTACAAAATTAGAGCCATGAACTTGCCACCTTCCCAGAATCCAAATGGATGAAGCTTTCCTCTTGAAATGAGTTAACAAAGATACATGGATTCAGTTAGACCCTGCCCAATATGAATGGTGCATAGTTTACCTATATGTCAAGCTGCCTTGTAAATCAGAGAGCTTTCATAGAATCATAGAATGTTTTAGGCTGGAAAGGACCTCTAGAGGTAATCTGGTCCAACCTTCCTATACAAGCAGGGACATCTACTTAGGTCAGGTTTCTCAGAGCCTCATCGAGCCTGACCTTGATTAACTCCAGGGATGGGGCCTCCACCACCTCTCTGGGCAACCTGTTCCAGTGCTCTATGACCCTCATGTTAAAGAACTAGCTTAAAACCATTGCTCCTTGTCCTATCATTACTAACCCTTGTGAACAGATCTTCCCCTGCCTTTCTATAGGCCCCC
>JAVSBS010007361.1:0-31043 GCA_033124195.1 Coracias cyanogaster
GTTATCAACACCCTTCTAGCTCCCAGCACAAAAAACACTGCTGCTGTGGGGAAAAACCAGCTCAGCCAGACCCACTACAACATGGCAGGATAAGGCATTAGGGTGCAAGATTTTCAGGTTGTGTGGAGTCCTTAAAGTGAATGGTACAAACATTTTCCTTCTTTTTCTCACAGCAGTCTGGTTTCAAGCATAAGCTGTTTAGGATGTTACTATTCTGTGTATGTCGATGTCTTATGCTCTTCTTCCTTTTTCTCAGTTGAAAAACATAGACAATACCATGATCATGAAGAAACAGCAGAGATGATGGCAGCCCGGATTGACAGAGATGTTGTAAGTGGAAAAACTACAAGCAATATTGCTTCATGTCTGTGAAATTTTGCAGCTCTATGTTGTAGGAAGGCTTTTCCCACATGGGGAATTCAGTTCTGGAGGAAAGCTTTTCAGGCAGCTTATGTTTGTGTGGTAGCCCTTAAAAAATGAATAGGTGGTCATTCTTTTTGTTACTTTTTTTCTTTAAAAGAAAAAAAAAGTACTGAGTGTTGATGCAAAGTTTTCTTCTGTGAAGAGCTAGGAATATAAATACTAATTTTACGTGCTAGACCGAATTCAGCAAACTATGTAAAGATGAACTTAAATTTCATTAATTCAATGTGACTTCTGTGCAATATCTGGAAAATGAACATAATATGGTCATTTCTGATATTGCCTATAAGCAACAAGATTGGGCAGGCCTTATGATGTATGCAATATCAAATATTGCCCCGTTTGTCAGTTTTAACTTTCTACTTTTCTACTCTGACGTTGCCCTCAGCAACATCCAAGAGTCTTGAGGAAGGCATGTTGGGGCCTGCTGAATTGTTGTATATATGTTTTCCCCAAGGGCTCTGTCATTCCCCTCCACTTGCTCTTTGAAAATAATTCTTCAAAGAGTACTTCTATAAAACCACATTCTGCCATTCAACAAACACCTTAATACTTTGTACTAAAGGAGATTATGAAGTTACACTGTTTAGGAAAATGCTGTCCTACACAATTAGATTTTTTCATGTGTTGTCAGAGAAAATGTGAAGTGTGAGTGAATTGTGTAATTCAAATCTGAATTTAATTATCTGGTGCTTTTATTTTTTAAAAACTTCCAGTGGCCCTAAGTTTTTTAAAAATTTAAGATTGAATACTTTACAGGTGTCTAAAGCTAGGAACATAATCACTGTAAATAAGCAATGTTCTAGCATGGACTTTTTTTTTGAGAAAGATGTTGGTGTCTGAAAGTGTAATCATTGGGATTTCTGCAGTATTTCTGCTATAGGTTCTCTAGAAAAACTGTTACTTTTCTTCCATAGCAAATTCTGAACCATATTTTGGATGACATTGAGTATTTTGTTACCAAACTTCAAAAAGCTGCTGAAGCATTTGCTGAACTTTCGAAGAGAAAGAAAACTAAGAAAAGTAAAAAGAAAGGACCTGGAGGTAGGAGTTCTTGCAGCACGCAATTTTGTTCTCTAAGGATCATCCAAGTAGCCAAAGTAGCCATTCATTTTCATTAATGTTGCTTTTTTTTTTTTTTCCCTGTGAGCACTGAAAGTCCTACACAGTATATTCTTAAAGGGAAACCTATGGAAATCATTTGCTTAAGTCAGGGGGTAGTGACTAGACACTGTTATTGTTCTGTATTTACAAAATTCTGTAAGTTAGTAAATTTATTTTATATTTGTTTACTATACCTGTAATATTTATAGAAGTTATATACCATATAGATGGATATATAAAATCTCATTTTATTCACCAGAGGGAGTCCTTACTCTCCGTGCAAAACCACCACCTCCAGATGAATTTGTTGACTGCTTCCAAAAATTCAAGCATGGCTTCAATCTTCTGGTAAGTGACTGCTAGTCATATGGTGGTGTGAGGCATGCAGTAACAGGTTTGTTTTTTTTTTTTTTCCTGGAGTAATTGATGTTAAGTACAGCATGGTTGTTGTTTTCCCCACCACTACAAACTAATTTAGGTGTCAGTTTTTCTGTATTGATTTTCCTATGTCAGTAGTATGAAGTAAAGTAGTAAAATTTTGGGGAAAGATAGAGAGGGAAGAATCGGTAACACAGGAGACTTGCGTTGTAGTTATTTTTGAGTTTTCTTGAAGGTTCCTGCTATTCCAGTGGATGTGAGTGCTTTACTGTAGACTCCCCTGCTAGAGCGGCAGAAGGTTATCTTATCTTTGGGAATATATTTATGAAGTCTGTGGCCTTATGTCATCATTTTGCTGGTGCCTTGTCCATATAAAGAAACCTTATGAATCTTAAATGCCCTACTGCTCCCAGCTGCGCAGAGTTGGCCATGCCATTGAGGGAGCTGGGAGCCTGGCTCTGCATTGTCTTGGTCTCTACTGCTCTTTCACAAGTATTCTTCTCAAGAATGCTGATATACCTGGAAAAATAATCCTTGGTCCTTGGCTGACACACAGGAAGATAGATCATCTGATACTTGACTGATCTTGGACATTCACCTTTTCATTCTGCATCCAAGGTTGAATTGAGACAAGAGCAGAGTTGGCCACCTCTAGCCTAGGCTGGCCTTTGAGCCAGATTCAGGATGCTGTTCCTTAAGGGCTCTAAACAGTGACTAGATGAGCATTTTTGTCTTCAGCATTGTTGTATTTCTTCTTTTCCTGGCTCTTTAAAGTCTTTTACTTGGGGAATTTGAGTTTAGATCATAAAAAACTTCTAGGAACGGCTGTTGGGATCGTGGTTCTGTTGTATGCTTGCCAGCATCACCAGCTGTGGCCTTAATTTAGTTCTATTCAGCTATGCCCATCAAACTCTCTGTGCTTGTTGCCATCATTACATAGGACCTTTCTGCCCTCAAAATGCTCCATCCGAAAAATTACTGTTGCTTTATAGGGTCTCAACAAGCACAGATTCTAATTCAAGAGCCGCCTTCTGGCATCTCCTCTTCTGCAAGTGCTATTGAAGGAAGACACCAAGTGGGATACCTTCAAAGCATTTACCTTCAGATACTGACTGTCCCTTCCAATTGCTGGGGAAGCTATGCCAATGGGGAAAATTGTCCTTGCATTCACTGAGTCAAATCAGCTTTTTTCTTCCTCACGAGGAATGAATTCTGATTGCAACAGCTCTATGAGAATTTTATTTTTTAAAAACTCCTATATTGAATGCTGTGATTCTGACCTTAAAGAATTACTTGGTGGGATGTCACATTCTGCATTTAAATTAGTCTTTCACCCAATAACAATTTATAGATCTTTGAGTCTGTCTTGTGTGTGGGAGAAGAAACAGTTCTTGGTTGGTGCTCACCAGTATCTAGGACCTGGTTCTAATACTGCTCTTGGAAACCTGTGCTGTACTTTACTTCAGCATCATTGCAGGACTCGCTAAAGCCTGAAATTTTACTTTCTGGAGCTTTGTCAGACATGGAAAACTGTACAAAATGAAAAATCGAGTGTAAAAATAAAATTAATAGCTAGAAGAATAAAATCTTTGCCAATAGAATGGAAACTGTTCTAAAATACCATGCTGAAAGGTCCTAGAAAATGCCTACCATCTGTTAAAAAAATTATAGAAAGACAAAAAGAAAGTTGTTATGACTGAAGAACAATGTATAGGAAGTTATTGAAAGTAAAAATAATCCTTCTTCTTTCTTCATTTGGAGGCACAGTCTGGAAGGCTAGATGTAAAAGTAGAATGAAGTTAGCCAAAAGCAATTTGAAAAACAGACAGCAAGATGCTATAAAAATTACTATAACTTTTCAAAATGCATTCTGGCATGCTTTTTACTTCTGGAGCCTTCAGGGCCAATGGGTGATCAGTAAATAAAAGAAATCCTCCAAGAAGCTGTATCATATGTTTGGGTTTTTAAAAATACATATATTTACTTGGAAAAGCTTGATAGTGGACAATATGTTCATGGAAACCATTTTTTTATGGGCAGCACCAGAGATTGTGTTTCATGTTGAAGAACTGGTAATGTGTTAAAGAACAGCAAATCAGAATGAAGTTACAGGCAGATGAATAGAAGCCCTGTTTGAATGGGTGCTGTTCATCCATTTATTCCAAAAAACATGACAGCAAACCACACAATATGTGTGTAACCTCTCTCAAACTGCCTTTCTTCTGAAAGAAGTGGTTAAGGTAATGCTGATAATCTTTAAATTCTAAAAGGACCAGAGGGCCTATGACAACCAGGTACCCCTGAGGTACCCCAACATGAGATGCAGTTTGCAGGCAGGTATATTAAATTAAGAATGAAGCAAATGTGCATCTTGCAAAACAAAATAACGTCTATAAATCCATAAATTCTTTGACTTTTTTTTTCATTTATTTCCGAAACACATCCAGCAAATTTGCACACCCTGAAGGTCTTAAAGAAACGGAACTACTGAATGTAAGAATGTAGCTTCTTAGATTCATGCTTGGTGAAACAGAAATTAAGTTCTTTGATTAAATGCTTGTTCTCAAAGTGTAGTAAATAAAGCAGTGAAGTCCCACACATGCCTCTGCAGGGGCCTTTGCTATCCAACATATTCACAGGTGTTCTGGCAAATGGGGAGTATACAGTCTACAAACGTAGAAACATCTTATGATAGCAGATAAAGTGACAGATGAAATTCATTATTGATAGATATGATGGAGTCATGGACAGGTGGGGAAAGTCTCATATGTGAACTAAATCAGAAGAAAATTTTGATGTAATACAGATTCCTGTGAGAAGGTCATTCATGTTCAATGGTGATCAGAAAAGCAAATGTTAAGAACCATGAGAAAAAAAAATAACCAATAAAAGCATCAATATGCCATTATATTCCCTGGCCTGATTTTGTTCCCAGTTGAAGAAGGTACAGGGAGGACAAGAATGCTCAAAGGAATTACTTCAGCATCTAAAAGACCGAACAGAGGAAGAATGTAATAAAGCTGTAAATGGTTATGAGGATCACTGGGAGAAGAGAGCAGAGATTTGCTCGGTTTTCATTTGGAAAACCACAGAATACTAATGAAACTAAGAGATGGCAAATTTTCAAAGGAGATGCTTCTTTACAAAGCATAGAATTCAGTTGCAGAACTTCTTGGTTTTCACAATAAGTGCTAAAGAGATACCTGGATTCAAAAGCAGTTGGATGAATGACCACTTGCAGTAGCAGACAGGGGCTTAAGCAGACCTGTGGTCTGACCAGGGGTGGCCATTCTTATGCAAAGTATTTATTGTCATAGAAGTTAGATGTTTCTTTAAAATGTATCATTTTCCCATTCCTTCAGGCCAAATTAAAGTTCCATATCCAGAATCCTAGTGCAGCTGAACTGGTCCATTTTCTCTTTACACCACTACATATGGTAAGCTTTTATAATTTTCTCAGTGTTTTCCTTCAGAACTCTTGTATTTTTATGTGCTGTAACCTTTTCAAGGATAACAAGATTGAAATGTTGTGTCTCTGGAAAATAACTAAGGAGAAATGTGTGTATCTCAGGATGAGGTTCTTTTTAGAAAATAATTTATATCCTTCTCTGTGTGTATTTCCGTCTATTAAATATATTCATTTAAACCATCTTTAGCTTTGTGTGTTACAGTTTACCATTACAATTTTTAATTAACAATAAAAAATTGAGATACTTTAAATAATGCAGGAGGAGAGTTGAAAGCATAGCCATATGTCTATTTAATGGGATTATCTGTGGTTTTGATCAGCAGAGCACGAATATCATTGCCAAAAGTAGGTCTAAATATAAAATGGCTGGTGACCAGATCAGCAGTTCTTCTGCAATAAATGATTTAATTCAGCTGCAGAACGCTACGAGACATTGTTAGCTTCTCAAGAGTTTTCAGAGGATTGGAAGCGGTGGTGGTGTTTTTCTGAGTAATGAATGTTTCCTAGCAGCCACTGTAGGTAGCTCACATTTACAGTAGCTTCCTTACTGACAATGTTATGTTCTTTGTATTTTCATACTTGAATTTAGGTGGTAAAGACAACAGGAGGGCCAGAGCTTGCTGGTACAGTACTCAGCCCCCTCTTAACAAAAGATACGATAGACTTCCTGCGGTATACTGTTACCAGTGAGGAAGGACAGTTATGGATGTCATTGGGTGACACATGGACCAAAGCCAGGTGAGGAAAAGCCTTTGCATATTTTAAAGATGATCTCTATTGACATTATCTTAACCAGATTTTCCACCCTCCAATAAACTCAATATTAATTTGTTAGGCTTTGGACTCTTCAGAACTGTTATTGGAATTTTTTGGAAAGGAACTCTTCAGCCTCAGTGGGATTTGGGAGTGGATTTTAGGGGTCTCAAGGAGCAAGAAAATGCAGACAGAAATTTTTGTTTTGTCCATGGTATCAAGAACCTCTTGACACACCTCTTCATTAGAAATCAGTTTGAAGGCGCTGCAATAAAAACTGCCAAAATATTGAAGAACAGGATACAGGTTTTATTTTCCATTTCAAATAATTATCAAAAGCTGAAAATTTATAATGTCTTTATTTCTTCAGAAGCACCATAATGCTATAAAGAAAATGCTTATGATTTTAAAGCGATATTGATTGGCTGAACCATGTTGCATGCACGTACCCTACACATTGCATGTAATGGATTCACTGTTATGGTTAGGCATAGCTAAAAATTAACTTTTTAATGCATTTATTGTTTTTAAGCTAAGTATATGGTTTGAAATTAGTTAGGTAAATAGAACATGCAAAAGAAAAAGCTTAAATTAGCAAAGTGTGGTTTAACTCTGTAATCTGTGGTAGATAAGTACATTTGATGGTGATTAAGTATGCAATCACTTGGGCTGGAAATAGGTAGTGTATTTTGTGTTTATTTATCCTCATTCTTGGAATTCAGATTGGAATATAAACATGTACTGAGTGGATTTTTTCATTGATTGATTAAAAAGTAGTTGAGTGTTTTGCTGGTAAGGAGGGCTGCATGGAAAGCCCTAGAGCAGGCGTCCTCAAACTACAGCCTGCGGGCTGGGTACAGCCCCCCAGGGTTCTCAATCCGGCCCGCCGGTATTTACAGAACTCCCCGCCGGGGGTTGGGGGGGGAACCAAGCAGCCGCAGCTGACTTCCTGCCACTTAATCCGTGCCCCGGCCTCCGCAGCCCCCAAGCGAATCGCCAGAGCCCAGGTGCAGCAAAGTTCCTTCAGTCCCTTCTGGCCACCCTTTCCGGACTGCGCGGCCGGGCTCAGGAGTGGGGCGGTGGCATCAGCGAGGTGGGCAACGCCCCCATCGTTTTTTTCCAAACTATAGTCCGGCCCCTGACAATGTCTGAAGGACAGTGAACCAGCCCCCTGTTTAAAAAGTTTGAGGACCCCTGCCCTAGAGCATGGAGTGACAAACATCCTCAGAGCAGGGATAGTGACATAGTCTTTCCCTTCCTTAATCTCACGCTGCTGGAGGACCAGGAACATAAAACTTCATCTTTTGTGCCTATCATTCAACTTGCTACTACAAAATGAGCTGGAAACAGGAATTGCAGCTCCTCATGACTGCCAGAGAGCTTACCCCAGCAAAGCTCCATCCACTTGCCTTTACTTGCTTCAAGCTCTGCTGGCTTCATAGCACCTTGTGGTAGGACTGGCAGTGGAAACTGCCTCATAGCATTGGAGCCCCATGCAGGGAAAATGAATCATTGGGTAAAATGAGCGCCTTGTCTTGGGAAGTGCCATCATCATTTCTTTAGCCTGTCCTGAAAAAAGTTTAATGGAAAGAGAAGTAGCTTATGCCGGGCAGTGAAGAATGAAGCACTTAGAATACATTTGGTTGACCTGTGCAGATTAGAAATGGTGTGAATGATCTCAGCATCCAGAGATACACTGTGGTGTGATGTGATTTACAGCAGGAAAGGTGAATGACAACTCGAGGGTTACTGATGTAGCTCAGGCCTGCAAATGGGCTAGTAATTGCTGACTGCTTCTGCAATTTGTGTGACTGGCAGCGTTTCTCCCTTAATTTTGAGCAGTGTAACCAATGAGACCGTTTAAAGACTGTAATGTGCATTCCCATTTCTGTTGCAACTGTGAAGATACATTAATTTATATTGTGGGACAGTGTGTTAAGTACAGTGTAAAGGCAGAGCATGAAAGTGTTTAAGAATTTTGTATTGCAATAAGGAATGCTAATGGAGCTCTGAAAAGTAATACAGTATTTTAAAAAGATCAGCTTGGACTATGAAACAGCAAATGTGATAACTCTTGTGTCTTGGGTTTTTTCTGTCAGCAAAAGCTATTGTTTAACTTTTTCTTTTAGGTGTAGCTAGGCCCCCTAAGCTTCCATGCTTCATAGCTGCTTTCAGACTTTCTTATAAGGCAGGCTGGTTTTTTTGAAGTCTTTTGTCTGGTACTTCAACACAAATAAACCATTGCAATATTTTTCCCCATCTAACAGTTAAATCCTTAGGTTTGTTTGTGATTGATTCTTCTACTATCCTGTGCTGCAAGACAGGAATTTGTGTTTTACCAGTGACAAATCTTTATGGCAGGAGCAGTTTCTTTCTGCAGGGCACAGTAGGGAGCATAGTTGTGGTCAATAAGTGTTTTCTGCAGATTTTGTGTTTCTAGGACAGTTCTGCCTGGACTGTAATCTCAGCCTCATTTCTATCCTAATAAAAACTCTAAAGCATTTCCATTTCTAGGAAATGTATTAAACCAATATTTGTATGACCCTTGATACAGATCTCTGATTTACTTTTCACACAGAGCCGATTGGCCCAAAGACCATTTTATTCCGCCTTATGTTCCCCGTTTCCGAAATGGTTGGGAGCCTCCTTTGCTGAACTTCATGGGAGCTCCAAAGGAGCAAGAGCTCAATCACTTGGCTGAGTCTGTGGCAAACGTTGCAGAGCAACAGCGGAAGCAAGAAATGAAAAGACTGTCAGCTGAGGTGGGTTATTTGCAACAGCGTTTTGTAAATTAGCTGAAAAGCAACACCAACTGCTTCCTTCATAAAGAAAATATTCGGTGAACAAATTATTGTTGGAGAAACTGTGCTCTACTGCTACATCAGTGCAAGCTGAATATGCTTATATTAAAGTTACGTAAAACAAAATACCTGTTCAGCCCCAAAAAATGCAATTAGGAAAAATAGAAGGTTTTTGCCTATTGCTCTCCTTGAACTTGATGCACTTTCCTGCCTCCATTGGGAGGACAGTCCAAGCCCCTAAGATTCACTTTGATTCTTGACTTACACTTTCAGATTCCGGTGATTTTTATCACATCTACTGCAGACAGGATTTGAACCAAAACATTCTCAAATGTGTATCCATGCACAGACACACAGACAAAAAAGGGGAAAAAAAAACCAAACCCCACCACTTTTTAGGGAATTTTGGATTTAAACTGCTTCTTCAAAGATGTGGAATTTAATATTCCTTTCATTAATTTTGTGATACTTTTACTGTATTGCAAGAAAGTATTTGAAGGTGCTATCAGAGTAATGCCATGCCAGGTAATTTAGGCCTACTTCTGAAAAGCAGCTTCCAATCAAATTATTACACAGGAACATTTTTTCCCCATCCTCTTCTCCCAAGAAATGTCATTAATTTAGTAAAAGCTGTGTTATTCTATTTAGAGATTGGAAACCTGCACCACCATCTAAAGCCTTCAGAGAAACTAGACTGCATTTTCTGACCAATTTTCTAATCAGCCCCTTTGTTTCTCAACAAAGATTCTACTCCTTAACTTTTTCAGTAGAATTGGTCAGAAGACGTACTTTGATTTTTAAGTAAATTTTAAGAATGTATGTGTATTTTGTTGCTTCTTAATTCACAAAAAAGCTATTGCCTTTTTAAACATATAAAAGTTTTCATTTTTGAAGCTTTCTGTTGTTGGAAAGACATAAGCTTTAATTTAAAATCTTTATTTATTTTTCTATGCCAGTTTTAGTTTAAATCATTAACCAGTTAAAGGAACTCAGTTAGCAGCTATGATACAGAAGTGCAGCTAAATTTTCTAGGTTCAGTCTGTAGTCTTTTCTCTCTTCAGTCTAAACCAGTACTATATTTGGAGTACATCTTAACACAATGATTCTATATTTTATCTTAAATTCATAATATATATTTTTATGTGTTAATGAAGAAATGCACATATGGAAGAAGATTCAAGGAAAAGATTATTGGCTGTTATGGAATGGTGTTCTCTTGCAGAGCAATCCTCTTATTGGAGACGACAAAGCTTCACCAGCAAAATTTTATCAAAACTGCCTATGGAAAGCTTGTCACAGTAAAACTTTGTTTTCATAAAAATCTCCATTAGTCCAAAAAAACCAAAAAGTCTACTCAGCTACAGAGATAAACAAGTTGGGTAAAAAGTCTGCCAAGCAAAGGAGGATAACATGGTACATATATCTGATTAGTTAAAACACGGTTTGGCTTTATGCCTAACAAGATACACGAGAATAAATGTGCCAAAAACTAAGTTAATACCACTGATTTATTGTGAGGAAAAAAAGCATGTAGTAACGTTAATGGGCGCAATAATGTGTAATGTAGTTGCTGCCATTGCTGTCACCCGCTTCCCTAGTCATCTCCCTCAAATGTCTTGTCAAACACTGTCTCAGTGTTTCACTGCTGCTGTACATTTCCGTGCAGGTTTTTTTGTTTACATTGTGCTCCTAGATAGCAATAATTATATTTTTTTAAAAAGACAAAACAGTATTGAAAAAAGAGGAGCATTAATTTTCTTCTTCTGATGATTGTAAGAAATTTTTTCATTATTTATGTATAATAAGTTGAAACAAAAGGGTGGGGGGAAGGATACATTGAGGTATTTTCCTTGCTTATGTTTTAGGGAATTATTTCATTCTTTTTCATGGTGGTAATGTTGGTTGGATTGGTAGTTGTGTCCACTTAGCCTCTTTATATTTGAAAGACACACAGACACACACACACAAAAATATATATATCCCAGTTCACTGATGGTGTTTGTGTGGCTGGCATCTGGGATGTCAGGCCTTAGTTTCATGACTGTCATTCCCACGTGGTCTTGGGCAGCTCATTTAACCTTGCTACCTTGGCTCCCTGCACCAGTGGCTCCTCAGCACATCCCTAAGGGGAAAAGTGCTGAGCTGCTTAATAGCTGTGAAATGCTGTAAGTGCTCAGCTGGAAAAAGCTGCACTAGTGCAAAATGCTATTTGTCTGCAGCAGGAGGACTGCCCTGGAGTGGGTGATACCAGAATAATTGTACTTTTTAAAGTCTGCTGTAATGGTTTGTTTAACAAAGAGTGCTGGAAAAATAAGATGAGAATTTAAGTATTTTCCTCTTGTTGCTAATTAGCCTCATGTCTTGGTATGATATCCCTCTCCTGATGGCCAAGGCTGCATGTCCAGAGCTGTGCCACGCTGGTAATGGAGAGGGTGTGCACGTGGCTGCCCTCCCTGCTGGGCAGGGGCTGCTCTGGCATCTAACAAAGGGCATTGGAGGTTCCTGCTCATGAGAACCGGTTTTGGTTTGTTTTTTTTTGAGTTTCCATTCCTGAATCCTAAGATGTAGCCACACATACACAGCTCCCACTGGAGTGGTTTCAAGGTGGAGTCAGTTCAGCAATGAGGACTTCAAACGGCAGTGAAACAGGGAACTGGTGATAAAGGGTCCAGTGAGGCTAAGGTGATGCAAATAATTTGTGAGTGAAGTAAAATGAGTTCTTGCTTCCTGGGTGTCTTTTGATATAAGGTGTAAGGTAGGTGACACGAGAATTTTTTCAAAGAGGTCTTAGTAATACCGTTTTAGAGAAAATTGTATATGTATGGAGATTTTTTTGTGTTTTCAATTTCTTTTCATAAACCCTCAGCTCCGTAAGCAAGTGTCTCTGGGTGCCAAAGGAAAAGAAAAACAAAACAAAAAACAACCCCAAACAGGATTAGAGATTTGACAATTTCTGATGAGTCTCAGCTGTTCTAACTTGTGCAACTCAATGGTGGTAAAAGGAAAAGATCTAAAATGTGTAACATCACATTGTTTTCCTTAATTAAAATGCTTAATTACACTATCGCATTCCCTTTTGCATTTCTTCTTTGACTTCAGTCATGTGCAGTGAGGGAAAGGGTGACATAAATGAGCCACTTGATATCATAATCATACAATACAGTGATAATTTCACTTGAGAGGTTTTATTTCTTGTACAAACCTACTGTTAGCTAGCTAGAGTTTTCTGGCTTCAAGTGTATGTCTAGAACAAAAGCTCAAAGCGGATTCTTGGTGCAGATTTTTTTTAAGCCATTCAGTCATTGTTTATAAGTTGTGTTGCTGTAGTGATATTTGGGAAATGACATGGACCTTGCCCCAGAGAACTGTTTTTCTAAAGAATATCTACTGCAATATTAATGCAGCGGGATGACTCAGGATAGAAATTATTTTATTCTTATCCTTTTGATCTCCCTGTTTATGTATTTGAAATGCAGAAGTTATTAACTTTTCATAGCAGAACCATGAGCACCTGAGGATGCGTGAATGCTGTCAGGGACCCTAGGGGTGCTGGATTAAGTGAACTAGGCGCTGCCACTGATGACACTAATCAACTTTGTGGCTTTGTTTCTTTTTTGTCTTCCAGCCTCCCAGTGTTCCCGACTACCCTCCGTCGGATGGGTATGCATTCAGTAACACAGTTTACAAAAGAGGGCCTCTGCTGGACCAGGGGGCGGCTGTTGCTGCCTTTAAGCAAACTGTTAGCCGACATGTAGATAGGTAACACTGAATCAACGCCGTACGTGGTGCTGTGGATAACTGTCCCGACTTACTGCTATTGGGGTGGCGGTTTCTGTAATTACCTCTGGTTGTGTCTGGAGCAGATCGTTATTTTTATGAGGAAGCAGTTCTGGTTATTCTGCTTTTGCTTCTCTAAGGCACATCATTAAGACTCTTTTAACATAATTTCTATGAAACGACCCTGTTAAATCAATGCGTTTGTCAAAAACAATGCAGTGGAATTCCAACCCAAAGGAGAACACAGAATTCTATTTGGGTTTAAATTTTATTTCTGCTTTGTTTTGCGTTTTTTAAATATACTACTTTGCTCTCTTTAGAACAACAAAGAATGGCAAGTGCCTGAGATTCACCTGTCCTTGTTTTGAATGATTGTTTGATTTGTTTAGCTGCTCATCTAGTGCTTCATAGGCTCCTGCTTTGTGTTTTCTGGGCTGATGCATAAATACCCGCTTTAAGAATAGTAACTCCTCATTTCTTCATTCTCTTTCAAATATTACAGAAAATGCTCTGAAATGTTTGCACAGCAACCAGTGTCTTTTTGCACATCCTCTTTCATCCCTTTCATTTTAGCCTAAATCTGAATAGCTTGACAAGGTCAAATGCAGGGATCCTTGGAGTCTTGACCTTGTCTGTGGGGAGAGTTTATACCAGCAGAAACTGTGGACGTAAATTGCTAAAGCAGTGTTGGCATTGCTCCCCCATGGCAAACCATATTCCATATACACCATATGAACAATATTTTGTCTTCTGAGCCATGCAAGACGTTTAAGCTAAATTTTTGGGATGAGGTTTCTGGTTAAAGCAGCATTGATAGAAGTCTTTTAATCAAAACGTTTGCATAATCTCTAGTTTTGAGCTATGTGCTGAAAGATCCTGTTGTTAATCTGCATGCAAACAAATTCCCATGTGGTGTGCAGATTGAAGGCTCTTTTCTTTTCCTGGACTTTGGATTTATTCTTCATCATAGCAGCAGTAGTAGTCATCTCTTAATCGTTTTCTCAAACTTAGTTACTTTTTGAGTCTTGTCTCAGGAACAGTCAGCTTGAAATCTGGATGATCTGTACTCTAAATTCCTTTCTGTTATCTGTAATATGATAAGACCTGTTTCATTCTTTCAGAGTAAGAGTATTCCATGCAAATGTTGTTGCCCCCATTTCAGGTTTAGAAAATGAGTCTTATTGCCTTTAACTATTAAAGATACCAGTGTATCTGGCTGCAACTGAGAGAGAGTCACCCAGGCCTCTTTTGTAGTGAGTAAAGAGAGATGGGTATTTCTAGGAAGCAGTTCATGTAAGGTGAAATTTAGCCTTTTGAAAGATATGAGACATGCTGTAGTGGTGCCCATTTCTCACCACTGACTGTAGGAGGGAGTCTAGATGGCTGGTACTGATGCAAACATTCACAGTGTGTCCCTGTCTTCCAGTGCGTTCAACATGACACAAACTTCCATTTGTTAATTGACTCTTGAAACATATAATAAGTGCTTGGTAGGAGCTCATTATTGCTCAACCCATGTTCTGGGGATGTTGCTGTTGATTGCAACAGAGTGGAGTAAAACCAAAAAGTAAGCATTTTTTAAAATTCTTCCTGACTTACGTTTTTTGAAGGGATTTGGATAGTCAGGTGTGGACAATGTAGGAAGACACAGTTAATGAAATGAGTTTGGAAAGGCAGCCTAAAAGTACCTTCAGAGGTGCATTAGTCATATCCCTGAGATAGCAAGAAAGTTCAAAATTATATGGATTTTGAGCAGGTGGTGGAAAAAATTGGGATTACTTCTACACCTTTCAGCCTCATAACAGCTATTCTGCAGGCTGGGGTTCAACCCGTGTTTTTCACTCTCTCCTTAAACATTTAGTGATTTGTCTTTCTTTCAAAATAATCTTTCAATCTAAATATGACTCATCCTTTGTTCTGCTCTTCAAGTCAAGTGAGACAGTTCTCCACAGCCATGTATTAGCTAGGGAACTCCTGGATTGCTCAGGCACACCTTGGACCTACGGCTATGCAGCACCAACATCAGCAACCATCTGCATTTGTATCCCTGTGCTGTGATGTTGTACACAATATTTCAAGCCACTGATTGATTTATTTTTTCATTATTTGTTCAGATTTCTTTTATTACCTGATTGGATTTATTGTTCATTACCTGTTTGGATTTTTTTTTTTAACTTTACTTGGTATGGATTTAAGTTTTTGGGTGTGATTTGCAATAAGTGAGTAAGTTTACTGCTTCTTTTGGATCTGTTTTGAGGGGTTGGGGGCTGCTTTTCAACTTGAAGTACTACATCAAAAAAATAAGTAGCTTCTTATCCAAAGGCATTCTGAACAGGTCTTTCCTCATTGAAAAACAATTGTGGTATGCCTTGTTCTACAGTCGCAGAATCAGAGTCATTTTGGTTGGAAGAGACCTTCAAGATCATCAGGTCCAACCTTTAACCCAGCACTGCCAAGTCACCTCTAAATCATATGCCTACATCTACAAGTCTTTTAAAGCCCAGGGATGGTGACTCCACCACTTCCCTGGGCAGCCTGTTCCAGTGCTTTACAACCCTTTTGAGGAAGAAATTTTGCCTAATGTCCAACCTATACCTCTCCTGGTGCAACTTGAGGTTGTTTCCTCTTGTCCTATTGCTTTGTTGTTTGGGAGAAGAGACTGACACCTACCTCACTACAACCTCCTTTAAGGTAGTTGTAGAGAGCAATAAGGTCTCCCCTGAGCTTCCTTTTCTCCAGGCTAAACAACCCCAGTTCCCTCAGCCACTCCTCATAAGACTTGTTCTCTACACTCTTCACCAGCTTTGTTGCTGCATTCCAGCACCTCAGTGTTCTTTTGTAGTGAGGGGCCCAAAACTGAACACAGTACTTGATATGTGGCATCACCTGTGCTGAGTACAGGGGGGTGGTCTCTGCCCTAGTCCTGCTGACCACTCTATTTCTGATACAAGCCAGAATGCTGTTAGTCTTCTCGGCCACCTGGGCACACTGTTGTCTCATATTCAGCCCACTGTCAACTAGAACCCCCAGGTCCTTTTCAACCGGGCAACTTTCGAGCCACTGTTCCCCGAGCCTGTAGCATTGCATGGGGTTATTGTGACCCAAGTGCAGGACCTGGCACTTGGTGTTGTTGAACCTCATACCATTGGCCTCAATCCATTGATACAGCCTATCCAGATTCCTCTGTAGACCCTCCCTACCTTCAAGCAGATCAACACATCCACCAAACTTGGTATCTGTCATCTGCAAACTTACTGAGGGTACCCTCATCCAGATCATCAATAAAGATATTAAAGAGAACAGGCCCAAATACTGAGCCCTCGGGGATACTTGTGACCAGCTGCCAACTGAATTTAACTCCATTCACCACAATTCTTTGGGCCCAGCAATCCAGACAATTTTTTATTTTTGTTTTTTTAATCCAGAGAAGTGTATGCCCATCCAAGCCATGAGCAGCCCATTTCTCCAGCAGAATACTGAGGCAAACTGTGTCAAAAGCTTGAATGAACCTTGTTTGTAATTGCCAATAAGTTATTTTTCATTTTCAATTGATACAGTAACTTGAGATTGTTAGTGTTCATGGTATCTTATTGTCAATTAAGAAAACTGATCTACAGTAGGTGAAGATTTTTTTTTTTAGAGTTTAACTACTTTGGTGTTGATGGCGAAAATTTACTCATCTAATACATACTTGAAACAACTTATTATGAACACTAGAAATACTGTTTAATACAAAGCATAAGATATAAATTATATAGTAAGTATAGTCATTTGTTTATATGGCAAATGAATGTTTAACCTACAGTAGGAAAACAGACTAAATATAGCATACATTATTATTTTAAAACAATGGCACCTGCTAATCTAATTTGCTATCATACATCTTGCAAGCAGTGAGCTGATAAAGATTACCAGTTCTTCAGTTCAACTGCCTCTTGCTTTTGGTTTTGTTTTTTTTTTTTTTTTGACACTTATATCAGTGTGTTATGAATAGGTAGTTCTACAGCAACATCATGTCACGGTGGGCTGGGTATTTTTGTTTAAATGTTTTGGAGATTGTTGGAAGAGGGCATTTTCTCTGTCATTTTATTTGCCTGAATGTCTCACTGAACACCAGTCTGATCTTTGCTTTGCAGAAACTATGAAGCACACAGTAAAGCACAGACCAAGAAATATGCCAAATGCAAGTACGAATTTATGGCAAGAAACAACAGTGAGCTTTCTGTCATGAAAGAAGAGATTGTAGAGGTAACTTTTTTTTCGTAAAGAGAAACCACAAATTTCTGGTACTACCCAAAGCTTAGGGTACCTTTCTTGTGGACAGTGTGGCTGTCCTTAGTGATTACTTCAATGTGTTTGGTTTCTCTCTCTTTATCTAGAAGGTTCAACTAATTTGTTTTGCATCATAGACAAGATAAATAGAGATTCTTCACTGACTTATGAATTGATTCTGTAGAGATCCATGCTAGAAATATATTTGTGTGTTTCTTTCATCTTCTCTGATGTTGCTTTTAAAGGCCTTATTTAGTAGTATTTAAATAATGGGCTCTGGCGAACACTGTGTACACAGGGGGCATAGTGAAAGACTGTGCTTTCCTGGAAGAGCTGGTACCCTGAAAGTAGACACGTTTGGAAAGGAGGGAGCAACAAAAAGAGAAAATGTGTATGAGATTGCACAGCAGGCAGGCAGATTTCAGACTTCTCCTGGCCATCCTGCTCCAGTTCCCTGTTTACTCAGAAGTGCTCTCTCTTCAAATTTGTGATCTAGAACGATGCACTTTTCTTTTACTTGGATTATTTGTAGTTACTCCTTTTGTCAACAGCATAGAGGTTGTAGAGATGACAGCCTCTCTGCACAAGTATTTGATTTGCATTTTGCTGTCTTGTCTAGCACATCTGAGTTTACAGAGATCCTTTCTTGACAACCACATTTTGAAAAGTGCATTGTGACCATGTAGAATTAATGATGATGATAATCAAGGAAGCCTACAAGACTTTCTTAGGGACATTTGTGTCAGATCTGTTGGCAATTGCATATATAGTTTTGTTTTGAAATGATGCATAGTCCCAGTACTGGCCTGAGGAAAGTTGGGGAAAAAAATTAATTTACCAAATTATTTCAGATTCTGGATGACAGAAAGCAGTGGTGGAAGGTTCAGAATAAAAGTGGCAGCACAGGCTTTGTGCCAAACAACATTTTGGACCCTCTGAGGAATCAAGAAGGTGGTCTAGGATGGTCAGAACCTGCATATACCCGCACCATCCAGGTACCGTCCACTCCTTGGGAGCACAACTTTATTTTGAAGTGTGCATGTATGTTTTTGGAGGAGGAAGAGATCCACAGCAAGCCCAAAATAACTGCATGTCCCACTGATATGTCAAAAGATTTTTATTTCTTGTACAGGAAGAGGCTGATTTCTGTATTGCATAGTCTAACATGAGAATAAAGTTTTCCTTTAAGGATGGGGTTTTTTCTACTTGTTTGCTTAGAGGTGGTAATTTTGATCCTAATGGATGTGTATGTATTTATTTTAATTGCAAATATTCTTTGTGGATTGATAGCTGTTGATGCCAAAGAAGGAGTTTGAATTATTTAAGGTAGGGTCATCTTTGTTTCTCCTGGGAGAGTGAACACTAGCTTTTCTTTGTATTTTCTGTCTTTGTGTGTCTCTATCTTAGTCTTGAATTCATTTAATTATTGTCATTTTGGAGTAATAAAAAAAGGCATTTTCCCTTCTGAATTCATAAAGCAGGTACTATTCAATTACTATGCCTGTGTATCAGTAGCACTCTATTCTTCTGACCTAATTTTGGTTTTCTTTCTTTTATGTTGTGGTGTGGAATTAAGATTTTTGTTGTTGCTGTTGTTGTTTCTTTTATATGTTGAACAGAATTAGAGGGTAAAATATATTAAGAAAAAATCTTACATCATTACAATTGTCCACCTGAGTCAGGATATAGAGGATAAAGATATTATGTGTATTTTTAGACAACGTTTAAGTGGACCATAGGCTCACAAAATAAGAGGTTGTATTTTCTAAGACCCATTTCTTCCCTTTTATTTTTAATGATTTTGAAAGGTTAGGCAAACAATTTTGGATTAAGCAGAAATTCCAGGCCTGGCTCTCAATCAGACTTCTTTGGTCTAAATGCAAACTGAACTTCTGTTGAAACTTGAAGTTAAATTTCATTTTATTTAATCTAATATTCATTCCTTGTGCCTACACACTCCAGCTAATGACTGAAAGATGACTGCTGACTGTCTCTGCTGCAGACTCATCTAAAAATGCCAGTTGAAGGTGTTGCTGTGTCAGATTCTGTGTATGCAACTATTGTGAAAACTGCAGCTTTTGCAGCATTGCCAATTTTGCCATGGATATGGAAAATCTCTTGAGAAACAGGTCCTATGGTATTTCTGGCACAAGAATTTGGTGGACCTGTCTTGAGCTTGGTGGGCTTGAATCAGACCGTTCTGAGATTTTTCCTGTCCCTAATTGTTTGCCTATAATGTATGAGCTCAGTCTAAATTATTATTCATTTTGTCTGTCTGTGAAATGAAGGATGCATCTAGAGTGCTTTTCAAATACTGATTTTAAAAAATGACTTTTTTTTACTTTGGGTGCATGTAATTTTGTTTGCTTTGAATTTGCCAAGAAATCCTGAGCAGACTGAGTATAGTTTTGAGTAGAGGTTCTTACACTATTCTCTGTAATGCAGTGCAGGTTTTGAAGTTTCCCCTTTGAAATAACGAGATGACATGGGAAATAATATAAAATAATAATTTTCACAAATCATTCTCCATGGACCTGTGAAAACCAGGGTCAGAGAATATTATCTAAAATAGATTTTATTTCTTTGCCCTCTGGCAGGTTGCTCCTTACAGTCCATGGTTTTTGTTTGTCGCTTTGTCATATTTATATGTGAGCTTGAAATACTGTGAAATTATTTAGGAGTATAATGAATTACACAGGATAAAGGGAGTCTTTACCAAGATATGTTAGTAATGTTGTTCTTAACTTTATGGCGATTATTATAGTTTTAGCACTCCTGAGCATGCTTATTTGTCTATTTCCCTGTGATAGATACATGGTTCATTTGCGATCTGTTTGCATAACCCTGTTTATTTTCATAACACTGCTATGAGACATTGCTCCTATTTCAGAGAGAAATCAGGCATTGAAGGGACGACTGCCTTGCCCAAGGCCAAACAGGAGAACTTTGTGGGTAGAGAGCAGGAAATTGAAGCAGTTCTTATCAGTGCCTTTGCCAGTTCCTGAACACAAGCAGGCTCAGCGCCTGGTGCTGTGCAGCTTTTGCCAGTCATCTTTGGTTTTTGAAAAACATATTTCTAAACAGGCTTTCTGCTGCAGTGAGCCACAGCTAAACATTGTGTACAAATTTAGTGTATTTCTTTACAGCCTAATGGCCTTCAAAGCACCACTGACCAAAGGATGTTTCCAGATTGTTAGGACGCATTAAGAATTCCATTGGAAGAGATAATTTTTTTTTTTTCAATTATTCTACAGACAGACACTCTTTCTCTGAGAGGTGGATGCCTCATTATCACAATTATTCTCAGAGCTGTAAAGGTTATTTTACTCTTGTTCTGTTCCCTCTTCTAGTGACCTGAGTCCACACACTAGATCCTGAGTTTCCTCTCAATCCCAATGTTAATTATTATTTATCAGAGTTTCCTGTGGTGTTGGTCATTTAGTCTGCCTTTTTATTGTGAACCAACAGTAGTACTTCACCATCCCGTTATGCATGAACATAAAAGTTTCCCAAGCACTATTTCTTCTTTTGTACAGGTATTGCTGGTGAACCTAGAAAATAATCGTAGTATTTCCTGTTTATTGTGCATTTTATTAACTTTTTTGATGCTCTTGAAAAAGAAATTTGAGGAAGATAATTGGGATAGTGGTGTGTATCTTGATGGGCATCTTAATTCATCTCATGACACCCTCTGTGAGGTGAGACAGTTATATCATCAGTGATCTGCATGAAATCCTAGGCACAGAGAGTAAATGTTAAGCCAAATGCAGTCCTGTAGTCTTTTTTTAAAAACCATGGCTGTCCACAGGAGTGTGGCGGTATACGCAAGAGACATGTTTATGGTATGTAAACACCAAGACAAAAGTCTCCACCTCCCTTGGGACAAGTGTCCTTCGTATTTCTCGGTGATTATTATCAAAACCTTTTTTCCAAGTCTCTTTGCTTATCTCTGTGGGAAGTTGTTTCCCCTCAAGCACAGCATTTGGACTCCAAGTTAGTGTCATAGTGTCATGCTCATCTTTTGCCAACTGGTATCTTTCCTGCTGATTGTGAAGTGTTTGATAATGAAGAGATGCAGCTGCCAGATGTACATTTTGCAGTGGTCAACGAGATGTCATAATTTTTGAC
The DNA here is from genome assembly GCA_033124195.1 of Coracias cyanogaster. Classification (NCBI taxonomy): domain Eukaryota; kingdom Metazoa; phylum Chordata; class Aves; order Coraciiformes; family Coraciidae; genus Coracias; species Coracias cyanogaster. The sequence continues at coordinate 21,106 of JAVSBS010007361.1, forward strand.
CAAGAGCCAGTATCTCTCTGACCTCATATAAAATGTTCTTCAAAACTGCCATCAGACCAAGATTTTTTTGATGACTTCAAGTTCTTTCCTGTAACAACAGCGATCCAATTCCAAATTATGGGATGCCGCTTATTATACAAAAATGTCCCAAACAGCTGTAAAAAGAATTTGATTAATGATAGGAATTAGAAGTCCCCAGTTTGCCCTTAATTTTTTTTTAAGAAATGGGGACTAATCCTAGCTAATACCAATTTGAATGTGCAAATTCTGTCTAAGTTCATCCTTCTTATATCCTAATGTACTTCTCGCTTTATGGCAAGATTCTAGCAAGGCACATTTGTAAATCCAGTAAAAACATAAGTTCTTTACACCTTACAAAGAGCTAGTTAGGTGACTTTTAATGAGATTTTAATAGGCAGCTGTTTGACTCTGCATAACAGCTGAGCCCACCAAAGGGAATTCTGGCAAAAGACCTCACTTGAGATCTGCTCTTCCAGTCTTGAGTACCTCATTGTCCCTTTTAGGTGAAGACAAGTAGTTGGTTCTCTTATCTGTCTTAAAATGTATCTCAAGAAAACATCGAAGCCACAAGGCTGTTGACAGAACTGGGGATAAATGCTCTGCAGCCCTCTTGGTGAACTCCTGTCACTGTGCAAACAGGAATATGGCACTAAAATGTTCAGAAAGAGTAAACTGGAAGCTTTTTGTCTGTGTTAAATTAATGACAGCATTTCCCAGTCCTAATGCTAGTTATGGTTGTATTCAATGCTTCTTTAATGCTAAGTTTGTATTTGCCATAGTTTAAATACGTCTATTCCTTTTTTGATGCAAAATGTATTAAAAAATAGTGTTCTCAGTTTTTTTGCAACGATCAAGAATTAGGGTTGATATCATTAGCACTTTTTCTTAAACTTATTATTTTGCTTACATTAAAAATCAATCAAATTGTATTGAATCTTGATTTTTTTTACAAGATGAAGCCTGTAGTGTTGAATAAGAGCTTTGAGACCTCTATTTTTTCCTGTAGAAACAAAGATTTTTCTGGCAAAAAAAAGAAAGAAAATCTAATCCCAGCAAGCTTTTCTGATATATCCAGTTTTTTAATGAGTGTGCATCATCACTGCTCCAAATAATTTAAAGGATTTGTTCCAGTTTACATAAGTTGAGGATTGCAAATTTATTCTTAAAAAAAAAAAAAAAGAGGAAGAAGGAAAAACAAAACCCAGAATTGTTTGTAGTTCTTAGAGCTGTCGGCAAATTAGTTAGTACATGTCTGTCAGCAGTGACTTTTACCTCATTTTCTAAGCTAGTCAACACTTCTTAAGGTAAAATAAGTAAGTTCATTTTTTAATACGTGCTGTGACTTAATTCTTATTCTACAGTTGCAAGTGTTCTCTGCATTCACATTACAATATTCAATCTATTGTCATTATTTTTTTTAATTTGGGTTTTGTTTTTTATTAAACCTCTTTCTATGTTTTTGTCTGGGTAGGTGCCTTGAAAAGAGCTCGTTGCTTATATGGTGTCACATATGTATGTTTTGTAGCCAATACTCTATCCATTATTCAAAAGAAGAAAATGATAATAACTCGCTATGTGAGTTGCTTAGTGAGTAAGAAGAAGTAATCGTTAGCACTGATGTTCCTTTGTTTTAAATTGCTCGTGTGTGTGAAATTTCAGGAGTGATGTGTGAGGCAGTTACTTTTTACCTTTCTAACAATGCTATTTGATGTGATTTACTCTATTTCCCTCACAGCAATTGCTGGGAGAGCTTTCAGAGGTAACAAAATTACTCTTCTGATCTTGAACCTCAAAAATTTACTCTTTTGGACTATGTAGTCACCAAATTCTATAGTGCATGCTTCTTTTATTTGTAGCAATGATTAGAAGTGATGAATGTGTGGATGTCCTCAAAACATCTGGAGTTAAAAGTGTTTAAAAAAAAAAAGTCTTGAATGTGACTTGAATGTATAATTGGTTTTTGGGCACTGTTGAAAAAAATGTGAAGTGTATTTCAATGTGGTTTTATCTGCAAACTTTTAGCATTTGAGTGATGCTTCCAGTTTAATTTTTATTTTCATTCCGGCAAGTCGTTTTGATGAGGCTTGTGATTGCAGTACAACATGTTTTTGAAACTACATCAGTAGTATCCATTGAGAGCTATGTGTAGTGTTTAGCCATCACTTTTTCTGGATTATGATTGGGGTGATGTGCAGTTGATGCCTTGGTTTCTAATGAATCCTCTCTGCTATAAAAAAAGCCCTGCTTTTGCCTTGCCTCTTGTATAAGAAAGGGCACACATGAGGGTACATTGTGGGGATAAGTATAGCAATTGGAATATGTGAACAAGATTTTGGAAGTATATGAATATCATTAGAACATGTTAATATCTGTGAAATTTTTTAACAAGATTTTGGATATACTGTAGTACATCTACATATTGTAAGTTATGGTATATTTAGTATATACCTAGTAGGGGACTCGTCACAAAAGGACAGGTTTCTTAAAATACACATTCTGCTTGTTCTATTTTATATTATGCATTTCACTTTTCTTGGCTTTGACATTTAAAAAAAGCTTTTATTATCTTAACATTGACGTAGTAGAATACAAAAAAGTTAATTATATGATGTTTTAATTTTTTTTAATCTCCCCACAATGCACTGCACGAGGTGGACACAAAATAGAGATGAATGCCTTTGAACAACTAAATGCTGGGGAAAAATAAAAAACAAAAAAAACAATGAACAAACCAACCAAAAAGGTTTAGTGGTGAATGTATTGTAAGCTGTATGTTTGCTTCAGTAGCTAACTACTACCATTTAAGTGAAAAATTATGTAAGTGAAACAAAAGCCTTTTTCCTAGGTTTAATTGACTGGCCATAGAAGCTGACAGGATCAATTTTCTGCAGGTGTAACTCAGCATAGCCTGGCTGTAATGGTCCTGGTTTACATTCACTACAATATGCCTTGTATATCATTTAGACTTACTGAGTTGGGGATTCCTGTATAAGGGCAATTGCTGACATTTAATGAAAGTTTGATTGCTGTCAGGGCATTGATCCGCTGCTCAGATTCTAACATACAGCTCCTACAAATATTTCCCTACTTGGTCTGCCATAAACCCTCTGCCTCCAAGGAAATAGGGAAAGGTATTTCAGGAAGGAGCAATGAATCTGGGGAATGTACTCATCTATTTTCATACCAAAGTAAGCAGACTTCTCATAACTAAGAAATGAGGCATCCCTATTGAGCAAACAGCCTTTAATATTAAACTTGCAAGCTGTGTTAGTCTAAAACTGTGGAGAGGGAGCACTGTTAAAACAGTGAGATGTGGAGTTTGAACTGTTTGAAAGAAAAGGGCAACATAGGTTGCTTAGGAGTTTCTGGACTTGTCTGTCACTTGGATTGCTTTGGGAAAATACATGTGTTTTCCTGTAACTTGTGCCATTCTAAAGGCAAAGGAGAAGGAAAGGAATTATTCCCCCAAATCATTCTTGAGGCACCTGCTAGTTAGTTTATTAGCAGCAATATAATTTGTGTATTGCTAGAATATTGTGTAAAGTGGGGGAAAAGGAACAACAGCCCTATTCCAAGAATTGTGGAGTTTGCGGTTTGAGTTTTTTTAATTGGACTATTGTGTTGAGGTGGCATCTAGCAACCACACAAATAGCTGAAAAGGCACAACTGAATGGGTAGGAGCCGGAGGAACCTCTTAAGTGGTGTCTGCAGTTCAGGAAACAATGTGTTATCCTAACCTCAGTGATGTTTTAAGTTAAACCATTAGACAGTCTTAGGTGTGGCTGGATATGTTCATTTCTTACTATTTTTTACATAACATCTCTAAAATACACAGTTTTACACTGATAGTCCAAAAAAAAAAAAAAATTTGGATGCGATTAAAAACTATCAGGTAATAGAAGCTTGGGATTAAAATCAATTTAATTTATAGAATTTACCTGTTTGAAAGAAAGAAATGCATTTCAGATGATGCCATTGTGGTGAATTTTGTGTCCAACAGAGAAGGATATAGATACCAAACGTTGATGCCAAGTCAAGGTTTGGCAAAGTTTGGAACTATACCTGGCAAGTAAGATGTCTCTGTGAAATAAATAAGTTGCTGCAAAGCATCTCAGCATTTTCTGCAGAAACCTCAGTTTGTCTGATGTCTTCTCTGAGTTTTGTTGTGCAACTGAGTCTCTCTGCATCCTTTCAGAAACAAAGGATGGACTATGTTGCAAAACAACCCGACCCAGTTCCTGCTACGCCTTCGCCGCCTCCAACACCCGCTCCTGTCCCTGCGGCTGTCCCCCTCCCTCCTAGTGCACCAGCACCTATACCGGTTCCTGTGCCCAAAGCACCTGCAACCATCAGCCGCCAAAGCAGCACCTCGAGCGACAGTGGTGGTAGTGTTGCACGAGACACCCAGAGGCAGAAGCAAGTTCCAGTGGATCGTAAGTTCACCTAAGAAGCAAGAAAAAACAGTATCTCTCCCATTCTTGTGTGTTTTGCTTAAGCCTTAAATTCCTTAAAACCTTGTGTTTCCAATTAAACATTTAGAATTTAACGTATGTTTAAAATGTGATGGGAAGTATTGACAAAACACTTCTGCACTTGTCCCAGTCCTAAATCCATTCCTTTTATGATTGTCTGGGATCTTCAGTCAGTGGTTTTCAGTAGTGTAAGTGCCCATGCTGGTGTTCTGGCTTATGTATCTTTTGCACCTGAACTCGCTGCCGCATAAAAATCTAAATTGCTTTTAAAATCACTTAGGCTGTGTATACACTTCTATCTATGGTCATCCATTTTTCTAGGGCATTTTCACCCTTCTGAAATATATATCCAAGGCCTGCAAGAAGACTTACAGGGCTGGCTGATGCATAAGAACATGTGGTAACAGTGTTAAAATCAGGTCCCTTTAGCTTGGTCAGTGCAACAGCAACTGGCAGGCCACTGAGCAAACTTTCATGTCCTTGTCTTAGGAGGAGGAGAAAATGTACTCCATAGCCCTTTAGCTGGAAAAACACAGTAGCCTGCATCCAGCAGTGTGCGGCAATCAAGAAAACTTCTGATTAAGGCCACCATGTAGATATAAAGCTTAACTGATGCTGAGGCTCCTACTCTGTATCACTTGAAAAGCAAGTTACGTTAGGAGAAATTTAGTTAATAATTTCTGTTCTAAATACACTTTATTGCTTGGCTTAAAATTTATGAGAACTTGCAGGCCAGGATTTGCTCCAGCTATTAAAGTAATAGCTGCTAAAATATTGAGCTTTTTGCACTTCAGGAGTTGACATCTTATCCCATCCCCTGCCTTATCAGAAAATTTTTCCATCTGAGGTAAAAACTGGCCCCAAGTGTAATCCTTTCTGCAGAAGGGCTTCTTTTCCCTCCTGTCCCCAGTGGATAGGAAACTGCTTACATGGATAACTGTACTTAGTCAGTGGAGCCTGCTTTGGCACTGCCTGGTGGTAGATGAGCGCTCGCCTAAGCTCTGTACTCAGGAAGGCTCTGGGACCTTTTCACTTTTTTCACATAACAGACTGATGGGCTGGAAATTGTAACTGGAGAACAGGCTGGCAGGAGGAACAGGCTTCCCTGCTGTTTCCCAAAGAAACAGTTTGTTACTTGAACAAAACCAGAAAAACACAAACACACAAACAGACCCCCCCACCCACCCCCCGCCTTCTCTATCCGTTACAGATGGAAAATGTGAAGACCATCCTGACTTCAGGTACAGGGTACAAGGTGTGAAGGGTTGCTGTAGATTAAGGGGTTATAAGACGCCTTTTGCCCTCTCAGTCGCTACTGAGGGCCTGAGCCAGGTGCAAGTGCTCCTGTGCCCTCCTGAGAGCTGTTGCTCAAGCCTAGTTAATGGGCTCTCAAGGTACCTCAGAGTTCTTGTGAAATAGCTACCTCTGAAAAGGTAATGGGCAACCCTCCCCATACGCTTGCTGACCAAATACCCCCCTGAACCCTGCAGAGAGCATACGATGTAATACCTGCCTCACACCGAGGGTATCATGTTTGTTTATGATAATGCAGCTAACAGTATAAATCTGTTATCTAACAGCTAAATATTTATCTTTTGATATAGTCTTGGTCTAGATAAAACATAAGTCTTTCAAAATCTGTGTAAATAGAAGGAAGATAGCAATTTTCTTGCTCTCTTCCTGTTTGGGAAAATAACTGGTGCATGCTTCGATAACATTGCCTAAAGGCTTTAGTCATATATCCCATCTCAGCCTTCACATATCACTGAGTACATGTCATTTCGGCTTCAGATTCACACTTTAGGACAAAAAACCCCAACACAATACAGCCTGAATGCCTTAAATATTTTACTAGAGATGTTTTGTCTGCTTTCAACCTGGGGCTGTTTTATAAAAGAACAAAGAAAATGGCTAAACCAAGGATTTTTCTTTTTTGTTGTTGTTGTGGTGACTAAAAAAATAGATGATCCTAGAAGTCTATGTAAAGCTTGATTTTATTTGTCTAACTAGCTAGAGATGTTGATCCTTAGAGAGGTTCTGGAAGAAGATAAAAAGACAAAGAAACGCGTTCGCTGTCTTGGGTTTTTCATATTGAAGTTGTGTTGTTTTCCTCCGTTGCCATGAGTGTAATGGGAGAAAGGAATAGCTTTTGCCATCTGCGTGCATCAGAGGAGGTGCTGTGGTTACTCTTTGTGTATCAAAGTGAGGAGGTTGAATAATGGTGACTAAAAATATTGTGACAAGGAAGTCTTGAGAACTTTTGAGATTGCTTAAAGTGAAGTGTCAAAGTATTTTTATAGTAATTTCAGAATTACTGCATGGGGAGTTTAACTGTGCTAAATCAGTATCTTCTCTGTGCTGAAAAAGATATTTACACCCTTTTGGTTTCTACCTATTTTTGTGAAATTATCAATAGAACTTTTTATATGCATTTCCATTTTCAGTGTCGTTGTAATTGATTTTCTTGAAATGCATTAAAAGCATTTAAGTTTGTTGCCTACTAATGACCAGCAACTGAACTAAATGCTTCAGACATAATGGGCTCTGTGGGATAGCCAAAATGTACAGTTTTGTTTAAAAACAAACCACCAAAAAAAAACCCTAAACAAACAACTCAGAAACTCCCACAATGGCTTGCCCATTTCCTCTGTCTCTAGTAAGAGCAACTACTTTTTCATTTTTTTTTTAATGCAAAGTGTGACATTGTTTTTGATTACCAGTCACTCCAGCCTTAGAGTGAATTCAGATTTCTTAAAAGCCCTTCAAAAATATGATTACTTTAATAGCTTATTAGATGTAAGGTGATATGTGTCAGCAGCCGTGAAATTTTGTTTTGCCTACATTGATTTGTACTAAAAAGTTGAGCTTTCAATTAAAAATGTTTTTGGTAAGTGCTGCTTTTCCACGGTGTAAGCAATCTTACATTCTTCCTCATTTTCTTTTTCATTTTTAAAACATTATAGTTCTATTTCAAGAAACACAGACTAAGATAACTGAATAACCCCCTGTGACAGTTTTCTTCTACACTTTGGGTGCTGTCAAACTGATCTACACCTTTGTGTGATGTCAGCCTCATCTTCTCTTCTGGGGTCTCAGTTGAATTTTGGGTTGGTTGGTTTGTGGCTTGTGTGTTTTGGTTTTTTTTTCCTTTTTTTGCAAGGAGAGGAGCGGGGATATTGAAATCTTCCCTGGGGAATCAGGAGAATAATAATTCAGTCAGATCTAGTAAATGAATCTTCACAGAAAAAGAAAGTTGAAGATTTAAAGTGGAGTATAAGACATGACCTGGATTTGATAAAGCAACCTTGAGAATAACTCCTATGGGGCATCTCTCTTTAGGCAGGAAATCACAGATGGAGGAGGTGCAGGATGAACTTGTTCACCGGCTCACCATCGGCAGAAGTGCTGCTCAGAGAAAGTTCCATGTGCCACGACCAAACATCCCGGTAGTTAACATCACTTATGACTCTTCGCCTGAGGACGTGAAAGCGTGGTTGCAGTCCAAAGGATTCAACCCTGTGTAAGTTTGAGGGCAAATGTAAAAACACTTCTTAAAATTACTTTCCTGACAGTAATTAGGATATGGTCGGCCTGCTTTTTAAAATCAAGCAGCCTTCTGAAAATCAAGACGTGTCAGCTGCACTCTTGGAAAAAATAATTTGTTTTTACATGTATATACATATATAGTTATGTATATATGTGTATATATAATATATATCTATCTATATATATCAAAAGTGGTTATAGACTGTAGAGATATAGATATATTTAGGGGGAAAAAATTATATGTATTAGCTTCCACTAAAAGGTACTTGTTTTAATACTGAATTGACTTCAAGAGTTCTGTTGCATTCAGTTTTTTTCTTGTTTTAGTAGCCCTATCTGAGACAATGTGGGCTGAAGCCAACCTACTTCTCTCCCTTGGCTAGTGCATTTTTGCTTATTTCTTGTTTGTTCCCTTGGTGTGACCCCAGGACTGTCAACAGCCTTGGCGTGCTGACGGGTGCTCAGCTGTTCTCCCTCAACAAAGAGGAACTGAGGACTGTTTGCCCAGAAGGGTCTAGAGTCTACAGCCAAATTACAGTACAGAAATCTGCCTTGGAGGTATGTATAACCCCTCTTACTAACCTAATGCTGGGTCGCCTCTTTTGAACCTATAGAAGTAAATAGCTTTCTCTAAGTAAACTCTTTACCAATACTTCCAAAAAAGTGGTACAAAAATACAGTATAAAAACACAGCCTCCAGTATAAGACTCACAGTTATAGCAGCAGTTTCTAGAACATAAAATCCAAGGCAAGATTGTATGAAGGGTTAAGAAAGGGAGGCAGCTATTTTTTCCTCAGTTCCCATCAGGTTGATAAGCATTATTTGTACCTGAGTTGTCTGGTATTAATCCATTGAAACAGGACCAGTCAAAACACCAGGTGGGATCTCTCCTCACTTGTATAGGGGTCCATAAAGTGTTAGAAAGAATGCATGCTAATACTCAAGTTTAAGACATTGTGTGCTATAATCATGCTGCAAGATGACAAAATGAGCCAAAAAGGGCTTTGGGAAAAACAATAGGAGAGAGTTAAGTGCCCTTTTTTTTGTGCTTCTTTTTCTACCTGATGCCTGGACAAACAGGTTCTCCTGGTGATTTTGGTGGTGATGAGTTAGTTTTGTTTTATCTTTGTAGAGGAGATTGGATTTATTAGGCATGAGAAAGTGATAGAGTGAGCTCGCTGCTGAATTTCCAGGCCTTTCAGATCAAATGCTGTGGCATCTCTGTTAGGGGGTTTCCTCAGTGGGGGCAGACACTGTGCTAGCAGAATTACAGAGCTAAGGATAAAAATATTGTGTGTATTCCCTGCTCTGTTGCAGTTTGCTTTAATTACAGTAGTATTGTTCCTTAAACACCTTAAAAGCTTGTATGCAGTTTTGCTAGGGAGAATGCTTACCATTTTTAAAGTGGGACAACTGCAGGTTTATCTACTTCTTTTTATTAAAAAAACTTGCTGTGGCAAGAAACTGAATGAGAAACTATATTCTTCACATCCTCCTCAAAATGAAGTCTTGCTTGCTTAAATGTCTTTAAGCTTTAACTTCCAGGTGTATTTTTAAAGTTTATGATGATGCATATCACAGAATCACAGAATTATTGAGGCTGGAATAGACCTCCAAGATCACCAAGTCCAGCCTATGACCCAACACCACAACATCAGCTAGGCCAGGGATCCTCAAACTACGGCCCGCGGGCCGGATACAGCCCCCCAGGGTCCTCAATCCGGCCCACCGGTATTTACAGAACTCTCTGCCCACTCCCCCCCGCCGGGGGTTGGGGGGGGAACCAAGCAGCCGCAGATGACTTCCTGCCACTTAATCCGTGTGCCGGCCTCCACAGCCCCCAAGCGAATCGCCAGAGCCCCGGCGTGGCAAAGTTCCTTCAGTCCCTTCTGGCCACC
>JAVSBS010007362.1:0-35096 GCA_033124195.1 Coracias cyanogaster
CTGGGGGTTGTTGTGACCAAAGTGCAGGACCCGGCACTTGGCTTTGTTAAACCTCATACAACTGACCTCAGCCCATCACTCCAGCCTGTCCAGATCCCTTTGCAGAGCCTTCCTACTCTCAAGCAGATCGACATTTGTGCTTAATTTTGTGTCATCTGTGAATTTACTGAGGGTGCATTCAATCCCTTTTGTCTATGCTTTATCCCTGGTGAGAAAGATACGCAAAAATTCTCCTCCTGAAACATCTGTCCATGCACGTTGTTAAGGAACACATTCTTGTTTCAAAGATTCTGTTGAAGAATTTTCGTTGCCCAAATAGCAGAAATTTCTTCACCTTTTACAGTTCTCAACAGTCACAGCTATGATGAAGATGTACATTCTCCTGGAATTAGACACTACTTATTCACAGAAAAACTCAGATTAGGGAAGTTGTAGAATTCCTCGTTAGATACTGACATATCCAAAACAAACAAACAAAACAAACAAACAAAAAAAGGGCTGTGTGCCAAGTGCATCATACAAACAGTACATTTGAGGTGTTTGGCCCAGACCACTCAAAACGTAATGGTCTCAATCTTGTAGACCAAGAAAACAGTGTTAAAAAAAAACTCTGCTTAGCCATAGTTTCCCCCTGAGAGACATCTACCTGGCTTGCTCTCTGGTGATACCGTACCACCTATAGGTAGTGCAGTGGCCTGCAGCTGGTTCACAGGGCTCCACAGTCTGAAGCTTCTGATGTTCTCACCTCTGCAGCACCCTTGAGGGCCAATAAAGCATGCAGAGTCAGAAGCAGCTTTTGCAATTTTTTTTTGAAGGTATACCATGCAGTCTTTGCATCACTGACCTCTGACTGTGAATCAGTGTGTAGCCCAGGGAGAGTGGCAGTCAAACCAGCTTTGGTAAAGACAACCACTACTCAGGCTGTTTTGGCTCAGACCTGTTGTGTTTGGGAGGACTGGCTTGCAAGAACTCAAGCTGGCTCCTGCCCAGCTATACTAGAGTAGAAGAGTCCTGCAGTGCTGTCTATACTTCGTTACTCATTAAAATGCAAAGGGCAGTCATGTTTTTTCCTTGCAAAAAAAAAAAAAAAAAAAAAAAAAAGGTTTACATTTTTAAAAGGTCTTCTGAACATTCTAAATAATCTACTATTTGGAATAAACCTCTTCATATTTAGATAATTTTCTAACTCCTTGAAATATTTCATTATTTTTAGCTTTGCTTCAAAAGGCTGTCTTTCATAGGGGTTTATATCCTGGGGTTTTTTTTTGTGTTCCTCCTATATTGATTCTAATGGAGGCTGCAGGCAGGAACAGGTAGGTTTGAACCTTTTATTTCTCTTGAGGAGAAAGTATGCTTAGCTTTGCAAAGCTTAATAATGCCTTTGATGTGGCCTTACCTTTGTAAGGTGCACCTCTAAATCTTTCTTGGCACAGATGTCCTCTTAGAGGCATCCAATGAGAACTGGGGTTTTTTGGCCACCTACAAAGCAAAAAAGTCCACCATCATTTCAAATTTGGACGTATTTTGGGCTGTTATCTGTTTTCACAGAATGAGGTACTTATTTGCCATTAAATTTAAATGGAAAGGCACCAGGTCCTTATTAGTGTCAGGCTTTGATGTCTAAGAATCACATAAAAATTGAGCAAATGTTTATTTGAAGTATCCTTTATTGAATAGACCTTCATTTCAAAATTTCATTGTAAAAGAAGGAAAAAAGACAGCAAAAGACTGAACATCTATTGCTATGCAACACAATGTTACGGCCCCATGCCTAAGTACCTTGCCCACCTGTGCTGTCTTTACTGTTCTTTCTTGACTGACTTTGACTTTGACTGACTCCCAGCACAGCGGGGTCATGATATGATGGTGTGGCTGATGTTTCAGGTTAACTGTCCTATGTTTTTGGGAACTTCATGCACAAGAGAAACAGGCTCTTACGATGACAAAATAGTATGCAGAGCTCTTAAGCCTGTCGTAGTTAACTCGTTCTTGTAGTGGTGCTGGTGGCATTACAAATACCTTACTCAGGCACATTTTGTGTGGAATGAAATCATGTGGCTGGAATGCATCAAAAGTTCTTTGGAGCAAGAATTGTTTGTTTTGAATTTGGCTAGTGAAAGGGTAGTAAGCTTAGGACTCCAGGGTGTAACGAATCATGGTGAAGAATGAGAAAGTGAAATCAGCCGTGGAGAAGGATTGTTAATTGGGACATAGAGAACTTTGTGACATGTAACACATTGACTTCATGTCATTCTTAGCACAACTGTTACAGTAGAAAAGATAACTCTCTAAAAGAGTTGACCTAGCAAAAATAATATGAAGGTATTCCACTATTATTATTATTATTTATTTCTTGTTATGCTTGGAATAATTCAGGTGCTTTCCAAACAGAAAAGCTACAAGTCCTGCCCCAAGGAGCTCACAATCTAAAGGTGGACAAGGAGAGAGACGTGAAGGAGAGAGGGTCCACAGAGAAGTCAAGAGGCCAAGATGGAAATCAACCATATCTTAGCAATCAAATGTGGTTTGAATGCATTGTTGCAAAGGTATACAAACTATTTTCCAATTACTGCTTGTATTTTCCATTTTGGTTCAACTAATGCTCTCCTAGGTGCCATGGTACACCTAGAAGTGCAGGAAGGAAGCTTTCAATATGTGATCTCAGACACAATAGCATGTAACGTAGAGCTGGAAAACTCACCTAAAACTATATAAATGAGAGCTGTTTTTCTGGATTTTCAAAACTCATTTCAGTACTAGAACAGTTTAGATCCAGAATGGTATGGCTTTAGGTCAGGTCCTACAAGGCAGGAGTTGCATGTTATGGATTCCATATTGAATGTAAATGTACTCTATGCATCTGGAGGTTCCTTTATACAGGCTATTATGAACTACAAATATATCATGGCACGGCTAGGGAAGTTAAGAATGAAATGACCACACCGAAATGGTATATTCACATGTTTCCAAGGGAGGAGAAGGATGGTGCTGAGAGTTTGAGGTGGTCATTCTTAAGTCAGTCATAAAATTACACTTTTAATAATGTAGGAGACCAGTCACCAATTAAAAAGAAACAGACAGTTTAATTTTAAAAATACTGGTTTTGACTAAGACAGTAAGTCACTTATCTGTTATGAAAAATACTGTTAGGTTTTCTTTATACATTTAAATGTCTAAGTATTTTTTATAAAACCTCCAATCAGGTTCCCCCAAACTCTGAAATTATCAAAGAAACTCTCTTAAGGCTTGCCTTTAAGAACTTCTCAACAAATTGCCATATTTTTCCAAGTACTCGGGGGATCCTTTCACGTTTGTTTGTTCCTGAAGTATCCTTCTCTTAGCAAATACGAGTGTATTGTGAAGGCAAAAGCTAATAAGCAGTTGAATATTAAAGTGCATAGGTTGTCCACATTTGAAAAAATAAATGATTGAAAAAGCAGTAGCTGTTGTGATTGCGGATTTCTGGGGAGTAATCCGTTATCAGCTTTTAGCGAGCCACAGATATTTCTTTTAGTATAAGAAACATTTTTTTACAGTCTTCAAATCTTGCAAATGCTTTTCTAACAATGGTATCAGGACGGTGATAATCCTCTTGCTGGGAGGGAGAAGTTGCAATTAAATAATCAAATAGACTGATCTTTCATAATTTACAGGTATTCATATTCCTTCAATAAATAAAAGAATATACTTTATCTTTTGATTCTGCATAGCTTTTGAAGCAAATCAAGTTTCTAGCAATTTAAATAAATGATTCTAAAAGCTTGACATGAATTTTGCGGACAGGAGCCACTTATAATTATTATGGTGCCCAGAATCTTTTAAGACCCTACAAAGTTAAATAAAGGCTTACAAGTCTCTTAAGCTACTTTTTATTTGCATAGAAAAATATTTATCATAGGAGTCAACTATCATATGAGAGAAATTGCATTTGTTGTAATTGAAAAAGATAGCTAAAAAGTTTCTGTGGGTTATTGCAACAGTACAAGAATACAAGATGCTTCCATTTATTAAAAAATGTAAAACAAATCGTGAAAGCTAAAGCAGGCTACAAAACAGAAAGTCCCTGTATTATCTTTCTCTTGACTACTATGTTACAAGATCATGTGCCACAGTTGAGTACTATAAAGTGTAATTCTGCATTTGCTAATATAATTCTTAAAACATTCCCCCCAAAAAGCACTATGCAAAATATATATATTTGTAAATGCTTCCTCCTGTAAGCATCACAACCTTGTTATCACATAATCACCCTGATCAATTGTTTCCTGTTTTCCATCACAGTCAATGCTAATGTCCAGCTCCTCATCCAGCTGATCCTGCGGTGTGGCTGGTTCTGAGTTCTGTAACTCCATTTTCTCTGTTTCTGAAGCACAAATACTTTCCTCTTCCTGTGAATCTGAAGAGTCGCTGTTATTTTGGGAGTCAGCTAACAAGCATTTTTCATCAGGACTTTGGATGTTTAATTCACAGTTCATGGTCAGTTCTCCTTCTTCCAGTTCAGCAGTTTTCTCACATTGTTCTTCTGCCTGTTGACGGGAAACTTCTTCAGAAACTGTGTATATTTTATTTGTACTCTGTTCTACAGAGTTTGGTTTTGATCGTCTGTGAAATAACCCAAAATTTTTTATGTCTGTTACAAAATTCACACGCTTTTGTTTCTCCTTCATGGATTCTGACACCATCATTGCTGAGCCATTGCTTACATTATGTGCTTCAGAGGCAATAGTGGCTGATCTTGGGTGAATCATTGTTGTTATGTCAAAAAGGCTGAAGGTCTTTTTCTTTCCTTTCTTGTTTCCTTCACTCTCACTATTTTCTTCATTTTCTGACAGAGAGGCAGTGTCTTTGTTCATATTTGCAGTCTGCAAATTAGACAGCTTGCTTCCTTTTAACAAACCCAGTACTTCAAAACGAAAGCTGGAAATATCTTGTTTTAACTCCTAAAAATTAGGAAGAAAGATGAAATGTCAGAGTATAAAGACTAATTTGACTTTTCCTCCTGTAATTAAAAAAAAAAAAGGAAAAAATGGCTTATGCTAGGGATCAGCATAAACCTCACCACCTGGATAATACCTGGCAACTTCAAGGTGCTTTGCAGACTAATAGAGACAGAAAAGTGATCAACAATTTTATCAGAGGAAACTTCAGAGGAAATATGCCTTAGTCTAGACTACTCATAGAAATCACCAACAGTGGTGGAGGAAGGAGGAGGGATAACTTGAATATCTACAGCCAATCAGCTAGACAGTATTATCCTGTCATAATAACAGCATTTTTATTAGCTCTGTTGTGGTTTAGTGAAGCCGCGGCGCGGCTTGCTCTCTGCAGGCAGCCAAGCCATGTGGCTGCTGCAGCTGCCCCTCTGCCACAGGCACAGAAAAAAAATGTTTTTAAATGCCCTTTTGCGTTGAGTTAGGGAAAGTTTAATACAGAAACATGTAAGAAGCAATCGCAGTAACAAAAGCAATAACAACAGTAAGAAAGATGCGTGATCACACACCCCGAGCATCCCGCTGAACCCGGAATCGGCCCCAAACCAGAACTGACCCCAGGGCATAATGTCAGCATGGTATAGAATAGCCTGGCTGCACCAAATTAACCCTGCCCTGGCCGAACCAGGACAAGCTCTTATACCCACGCACATGAGGACACAAGGCATACACAAGTGTGCACGCCTCCCTGTGACTAACAGCGTTGGTAGGGCTTCATACATTTCCATCAAATATTTGGCAACTAGCGGCTAAGTCTGAGCTAATCATTGCACGCTGCTTTCAGCCAGTGCAACTTCGGTCTCTTAAAGGCCTTTCTCGGGAGAGGGCACCTTGGCTTCAGGAGCTCCTTATTTCTTTCTCTTCATTTTGTCTAAAGCAATAATCATAGAATCATAGAATAATCTGAGTTGAAAAAGACCTTTAAGATCATAAAGTACAACCCTAAACCTAACACTGCCAAGTCCATTGCTAAACCATATCACTAAGCACCACAGTGGAGGAAGATTTTTAATATGGGGGTGGTGGATCACTGGAATACGTTGCCCAGGGAGGTGGTAGAGGCCCCATCCCTGAAGTCATTCAAGGTCAGGCTTGATGGAGCTCTGAGCAGCCTGACCTAGTTAGACATGTCTCTGCTTATTGTAGAGGGGTTGGACTAGATGGCCTTTAGAGGTCCCTTCCAACCTAATACGTTTTATGATTCTATGATTCTATGTGATGGCAGTCAAGATGATTTGAACAAAGCAATAATGCAGCAATTAGCTCAGGCTGTATCTCCTATGTGAATAAGCTGGGGCAGATGAATGTCATTTTGGATGTATGGAGTTTGAGGTGCCAATAGTAATAAAAATGTTTGATGTTAGAAATATAGTGATGGATGCGATATATATGGCCCTGGTCACTTAGCCTTTGTCAAAGGATTTTAATATTTAACTGCTAATTAAGTTTTTCATCTTTTAAGATGTAAAAGGTGTTCTATATAGAAATAAATCCACAACACCACTCTATAGAAGAAAATGTCTATTTCCTAAGGTGCTCAAACTATTTTCATTTTGCTTTAGGGAATATGCTGTTACATGCACTTGGTCCCACTTCGCTGTCCCCTTACAGGGGCACAGTTAAAAGTATAAGCATATAAAGAAGTGCATACCTTAAAATTTTCTTCTGTCAGTCCTTCCTCTGTTTTGGCATCTCTTATCATTGCTGCAACATATCTCTTAACCAGATTTCTCATAACTTCCTGAAAATACAAAATATTGTGTTAGGTTTTTTGGTATTATTTATTAAACTCACTTACTGCTTGGACTTTGTGCTTTAGGAACACAACAAAAAATGTACAGACCTCAGATCTCATTGAAAATTTGTTTTGCTTTTCAATAGAAAGTGCTGATATTAACTATCCTGAGAAGGTCTGCATTGGGTTTGACCAAAGGTATGTCTTGTGCCGGTAACACACAGTCTGACAGTGAGCAGTTGCTGATGCCTCGTGAGGAGTGTGAGTCTAGTGTGGTTGTATAATGTTATTTCCAGCTATGCTCTCCCAAGCCTCCTGTGATGTGAGTTCCAGAGACTTTCTGAATCGGAAATGACAGCTGCACATTTAATGGGCTGTGACAGGTTTTCCTATGTGTTTTAAACTCATGTAATCTTTCAGCATCCACATATCCTCTGCCAATGAATTCCAGAGTATAGCTGGAATAAGATTCCATTTGGGGTTTTGTTTATTTTTAACCTGCTCTCGGATAGTTTCCATTGTTGCTTACTACTTCTAAGAATCCTAAAATTATTTAGGTTGGAAGGGATCCCTGGACGCTGCCTGATCCAGGTCAGGGCCATGTCCAGTCAAGCACTGAGTATGGTGAAGATATTGAAGCCTATATGAGCAACGTTTCCTAATTCTTTACTACCTTCACTTTGATTATGATTTTCCTTACAGAATTTCCTTTCCCACAGCTTGTGTTCATTGACTCCTGTTCTTTTGTTGTGGAAGTCTAAAAAAATCTGGCTCCTTTGTCTCTCTAACCACCCAGTTTATAATTGAAGACAGCAATTAGATGCCCCTTAACCTACTGTGGCTGAAACCTGACCTTCTCCTTTTATGTCAGCCCTCTAATCATCTTGGTGGTCCTTTGCTGGATTCCTTCCAGTTTGTTAACATCTCTCTTGTAAAAGAAGATACACTTCTCCAGATACAGTCTTACAAGTGTGAGTTGGAGAAGAATAATCACTTCCCTCAAAAGTGCTGCCTACTACCTTACTAATGCAGTGTAGTATGTGTCTAGTATTCAGCTTGCAAATAGATGATAAACAGCTGCTCTGTGTTCACCTGCTGCATGATTTTATAGATCCCTGTTGTACTTACCACAGCTGTGTCTTCACCAGGTTGGAAAAATCCTAGTTTACCTAGTCATTTCCTATACGGAATCCATTAATTACCAAACCTACAAGTGTACAGCTCACATCTCGTTTAACTTCTAGCCCCTTTAACACAAGAAAAACTGAATATAAATCTGGAGAAGAAGAACATCTTACAGAGAATCTAGGCAGAAGGGACATTAAGGGAGAAGAAGTTGTCTATGGGGGACCAGAGCCAGAGAGATAGAGAGCAGATTCTTATGGAGCATATCAGTGAGCTGCACATACAATCCTGATGAACCTCAGTAGGGAGGTGGGGCTGTTTGTTTGCTTTCTTAAAGGCAATCCATGTTACAGTGAGCAAAATGCTGGTTAGTATATTATGGCTCTAGGAAATACCCTTTTACACTCCAAAAGTAGACAACCTGACTTCTCAACTGCAGTAGTTGGAACACCAAAAATACTACGCTCATTTGCTGTCAATGAAAAAAATATGTATTTTGTGTTTTGTTGTTGTTGTTCTGCTTTCTCATTAAATTCTTCCTTTCTTTTTTCCTTCATGAAGGCCTTTTGCAGACATAGAAAAATAATTGCCCAAAAAATAAACATAGATCTGTACCTGGTATTGATGATGTCTTCTCAGATTGTCAGCTGCACGCCTCTGAAAAAAAGTGAAATAAAAACAAAAAACATGAATCCCTGTCTGGTAGAAAAATACTTACAGCACAGCAAAAGAGCAGGTCTGTGTAATATGTGGTATCTAGCAAGCTGAGAGGGATGGTTCAGAGTCTGTTGAAAAATGGCAATGTTGGAGCAAAGCCTGTCATTAAATCTACAGAAGGGAGAATGTTGGTATTGGTAAGGAAAGTGGATTTTCTACATTTTCATAAACGTGCTTGTATTCCAGCATTGGCATGGATGTAGTGCTGCAGCCAGGTCTCTGCTTGAAGAACTATAAAGTCACTGAGCTGAGATGAAAGGGGAACAATGGGATCATGTCACTCACTTGCACAGACTGAAGATAGTTTTACTGAATGGAGAAGAGCTTGGCATAAGCATGCTGTTAGGAAGACACTTGCTATGGTTTCTAATGTCTCCTTTAAGACAGAGCTAACCAAAACATGCACAATAAAACCATATTAAAGAGAAAATTTCCCACTTAGGTCCCTGTTAAAAACACTTGATCACAGAGGGGGTCATGGGGGAGAGAAACTTAGCTGAAATGCAGAGCTAAGCTTGGTGCTGATAAGGCGGGAGGGTAAAAGGGATAGTAACTCTGAAGAAGAATAGCAAAAAGAAGTGTGGTAGGATGCAACCTCAGTACAGGCTTCAAACAAGTGTTGCATTAGATTATACTGCTGTTTAGAGGAACAAAAAAGGCCTGAATTACTTAGTTCTTGAAGTACTGTTGTCCTCAGTAACATACTGAGTCACATCTCCCTGTTCTCTACCTTAATTATACCTAACTGGTGAAAGACTTTCAGTTTTAACTTGGGTTCTTGTATCTGCTGCTGGCAAGAGAATAAGGTATCTGATTGTATTTCTACAAAACAGAACACTTACAGCATCTTACAACAGGATAAAAGAACATCCAAGGGATTTGTTAAAATTGACCTCAGCTGCATAATGAGGCAGGCACAGTAAGGTATTTTGTCATCTTCTTTTACTTGAAACTGATTAGCAATTAATGATTAACAATTTCCCTTTACTTCGAATCAATTTACACTTTAGGCTTGATTTCTTGTTTGCAATTCATCTGAGGGATGCAGTAGCTGTGTGGTTGGGCTCGACAAAAAAAAAAAGATAGAAAGGTGACAATCATTACTTCCTAATTCCTCTGAACAGTCACTGTGGGGTAGGGCTTTATAAATAAGCATCTTGTCTTCAGTATTTTTCCAGATCGTGCTTCTGCATCTATGCCTCATCCAGAGAGAAGATGGAAATTCCTTGTGGTTAAGGGTGGAGCGACGGGCAAGCCCGCCCACTTCGAGGGCCGGAGGGGGCAAGGTCAGCCGTGGGAAGGTCTATACACTCCCCCCACCAGTCTTTAGCCAGTTTTCAGGAAAAAAAAACAACCCTGATTTTTCGCAGTTGACCACACGGTGGAGATGTTTCATTCCTGCTGAGAGAGCACTAAGGGTGTCCGTGGCTGAGCGAGCTCTCAACAAGAGATCTGACTCACAGGTATAAGAGAAAAACACTTTAAGGTGTAATTGAAACACACTTCGGTTCAGGTAAAGCTAATAACCCTTATAAACAAACCAAATGCTGATTCTTGTCTCAGAATAATTTCTGCAGTTGTTGTCTGCTCTGCTTCATTTCACAGTGAAATGTCAAATGAACCCAGAAGTTTAATTCTGTAAAAAGAAATAGCTAAATCAGGTTTATCTTTTTTTTTCTTTTTTTTTCCCCAACTGATTTTGAAGCTCCCAGAAACAGAGGCTGTGGCTTTTCCACTCAACACAATGTCAACAAGTGCAATCTGGGATGACTATGTAAACAAATTCATTTGCGTAATAAGGTGTCCAGAGCAGTTCCACTGCACTTAATTGGTTTCAATCCATAGGAAGCTGAAAGAGAATGCCTTTAATGGTGTGTTTTCATACACAGAAACATACATACTGTAAAGGGAATTATTAATGCACACAACCTATTAAAATTATTACCCCCATCAGTTCTCTATCTCCTGCTTAAATATTCAGATTTAGTCTCCTGTTCATAATCACCTTTTGATTCCTTCTGAAAGCAGAATGAATCTTTGCTTAAACACAGTAGTGGTCAGTCAGCCTGCTTTTCTCTGCCTGGTCATAGTCTCATCTCTGGTTGTTCAAAACCTGTTCCAAGTAATCACTGTGCTATTTGTATGAAGTGTTGAAAAATATGGCTGACAAAGGGATAAAAGTTAAATCTGAGTGAAAATAGCCACAGGGGAAGAAACACTCTTCTGATGACAATGGTGTATGAGATCATGAAATTGAAGGGGATACTTTTATCACTTCCCAAAAGGAGCACTAATATTCTTTAGGAAGCTTTGATAGTAGTTCTACTAGTAGTGATAATTATTTTAGTCTTCCTGCTTATGCCATTCCTAGTAATTTGTGTTGTTTAGAAGAAAAATATCTTCAACAGTCAAAAATTTGATAATTCGCTTTTTTTGAAGTGTTCTATCAAAATTATAACTATTGTAAAGCAGATATTCAAATTCAGTATCTGTGTTTGACCTCAAACTGGTTAGTGATAAAGGTCTAGAAAACGTAAAGATTGTTTAAGTTGTGGGATATATTACTCATATTAAATAGAAGCATCCCATTAAAAGGGTGAGAATTTATCTGTGTTGACAAAGAGGTTTCCCCATGAGATGGTCCTTGGCTATACAGCAAACTCTCCAGATTACTGATTTCCATTCCAGGTGGAAGGTGTTATTTCTTTGCTCAACTTTCAATAACAGACATTACAGAGAAAATACAAAATACTTATATTGACTTAAGAGTTGCATAATTTTGCACTTGGAGAACAAAGAATAGGAGAAGGAGAAAGGAGATTTTTTTTCTGACATGATAATAATTATCATGTAGGTTGCTTGGAAAACGGCATAAAAATCTGTATAGCTAGAAAAGGGGTGACTGTTTATCTAAAAATAAGATGCACAAAAAAAACCCTGAATATATCCCTGACAATCTTTTCCATTTGCTCCTCTGAAATACTTAAAATTATAGGTAAAACACTTTTTGGTGACTGATCAGACATAAAGTGGAATGTAATTTGAGGAAAACAGTACAATTTATTCCAGTGGGATTGGGGTTTCTTTTCTTACATCTCTTTTTATTTTGAAATAGCAATGGATTTCAGAAGGCCAACAGGATTAGCCTTGAAACACTCCAAGGCCTTGGGCAGTCAGGAAAACTTCAGCCCTAATCAAGACAACTGCATTACTACTCTGGCTTTTGCAAAGGTGAGTAGACAAATTTTAACAGAATTGCTATATATATATATGTAAGGAGCAGCACACGCTGTTATTTCAGAGTTTCAAGTGCGGGAGATACATTGTGATAATAGCTAAGAGAATGCTGCATACCTGGGATATGTCAAAATGACAGAAAATAAAAATGTGCTGAAATCTGAGAGGCAGAAGATCTCTGTCTGATAAATAGCAGAGCTGAAGTATTAGTAAATCACATGTAAGCATCCTGGCCTTACTTCAGCTGTAGCTGTGGCTAGAGAAGCTACCATCAGCACGACTGGCAGCATGTTGCTTTGGAGAAAAAACCTGTCCCTTGAAAAAGCGCCTCTTGACTCCACCACCCACTGTTTCATCTGTCCCTATAAAACAAAGGACTGGCAGAACCACAGAACTGACATCTAGGGAGAAGCAAATTAATCACCTCTCTTCAGAGGCATCTCACTTCCCTGCAGACCCTGTTCTTTCCTATGATAGCTTTGTTATAAACAGCATTGGAGATCTTCTCATGGAGTCTTCTTAAGCAACCACACCATACTTATTTCTGCTAACATCTTTCTTCTTCATCTGAGCCACGTAAGTCCTTTCACTGGCATGTCTGCTGTGAACTATCCTGACCCTGAACCTTTTCTTTATGAGTTCTGCCTGCATATAATGAACTTTCAAGTATACATGTATATATATTTTCACAGTGGATTGTTGACACATTTAATATATCCTTGATTCATTCCAAGCTCAAGATTCCTGGCTTTTGATACTAAGGTTTCTTATGCAGATATCATGCCTGATCCTTGAAAAATGCTGGATTTAACAAGCCAGCTCCATTCTGTCTCTCATCTGTTTTGTATCCTCTACAACTGACTCAGCCTCTGGATGCACATGATTGCTTTTTCTACTGGAAAACACCGTAGTACATCACTGCTGATTAGAGCTTCCTAATAGGAAAGTTAGCATTTAGAGGTTTCAGAACAAAATGTATCAAAATCTGAGTTCTGCCTTACAGACAACACGGCATCTATATACATCCATATAGGCAATGTAAGAAAATGAGCCTGAAACTGAGTCTGTAATTTTTTTCCCTATGACTGGTACTGGAATCAGAGTTCATAATGCAGGGCTCGGTGAAACGAACGAGGTCCCAAAAAAGCTTATTTTCTAGCTTTGATGCCAGAAGGCATTACAGGGAAGATTCCAGTGGGCTGGAGTCAGAGAGCTGTCACCTCAGCTCCCTGAAAAAAAGGCAGAGAAAACTCTTCATTTCCCTTTGGTTGAAAGGGAACAGGGTTCTAAATGTAATTTGTGAGGCAGTTTGTTGGCGCAACTGAAAAAGTTCTGGAAACCCAAGGCTGAACTGTGGGTCATGGAAGTAAGTATTTCAAAACCAGAAGGCAGCCCATTTGCCCAGTACAAACTGTGAGATCACCATGGTGTGCCCATTTGTTCTCTGATGACTCAAACTCTTGGGGAAAATGGAGTTAACAGCATCTGGTTTACATCTACCCTAACTGTGTGTAGACCTGACCACAGGAGTGAAAAGTGGCTTGGACACTCTGACGGGTATGGACAGGTTTTCCTAATGTGGAAACCAGAGTGTATAGTGCATACCCACATTTTACCTCATTTTGGAGCTTGGGTGCATGAACTCAGCCTACAAATTGAAAAATGTTCTAAATTCAGATAGTCCTAATGGGGCTTTTGTTGTAGCTGGGGATCTACCTGAAGACCTTTGTAGTTTTATGAAATGCCCAGATGTGTGGACTGAATCTGCCTGGTCAGCCACAGCTGCTCACTATTTCCAGGCAGCTGGAAGTCTTGTCGTGACAGCTCTGCTGGTGAGCCCTCTGCTTCAGAGGGGTTTCAGCTATACTCTCAGCTAAGTACCTACTCTGTAGTGGAAACAGCAATGGATATGGATCTATTTGTCTCACAGACTTTGGGATTTCCACCTTCTCTCATCAAACATTTTTTTTAATTTACTCTATAGAAATTAACAAAACAATGTCCTACATCTTTCCTTTACCTGTGTCTTCCACTCCCAAACAGTTCAGTAATGTATGGCTTCCATTGAAATCATAAGGAAGCCATGTCGAGTTTCTTTTCTTCTATTCTTCCAGGAGAACATCTTTCCCCCTCAAGGTCTGACTAGTTTTGAGACGGAAATCTCTCCTGTCAGAGCTGTTCTTCTTGGGGTAAGTAACCACATATCCACTGGGAAAGAGAAGTGAACCTATGTTTCCTTTAGCTCAAGCTATTTGCTTTACTTGGTACTTGCTCCTTCTCTCTCCAAACAGAAATTCCATCCTGAAGAAGAAAAGTCTTTCCCAACAATAGCTTATTTGAAAATGGCATATATTAATGAAACAGTTTGTGGTTTAAGGATTTTGTATTTTTTTCATTTAAAAAAATAGAAAATACTATTTGGAAAAATTACTAACAAGCTCTGTGTATAGACTCCCTGCCCTTTGACTCCTTGTTGCACCAATTTTCCAAAACCCAAGTTGTTAATTTCTAGAAGATGGTATCTATGTACCTCAGCAGGAGTTAGCTGCAGGAACCAGGCAGCGATCTTTCTGAAGCCCCTTCCTTACCATGCCATTTAGCAGAGGGCTGAGAGCACCCTGTCTCTGTCTTTATTCACAGAATCAGGAATGAATTTACTCCCAGAGCTGCCATTTGAGAAGGCAAAAAAAAAGAAACAAGCTTCCTATATCCTAGATGGAAAGTCAGACAGAAAATACTGTCATGAAGGTTTTGCTGGGATGTATAAAGGTATTCTGGATCTGTCTCAGTCAAACAGGGATATCATGTAAACCAACCCTAGATTCTCAGCTGCTATATGCTGGCATCACTCCATTAACTTTAATATCACTCTATCAGTTTACATTAGCTAATCATCCCCACCAAATGTTTAACAAATGCCTAGAAGCATTGCCCACTCTCCCACACACACAAATACATCACTCACTTGATTTTCTCTTTCTAACAAAAACCTCAGTTTTTCTCCTCTTGTTTGTCTCTCTTTACTTCTTTCCCTTGCTAAATTACACAGTGATGTTTTATTTTTGAAATTCTTCATCATTCATGCATTTTAGTTTAATTTCTATCTGAATTATCATCTCTCTTCACTGCTTTTCTAATATTAATGGTTTTGTTTTAGTGTTTCTTTCTTGTAGTCTATTACTGGTTGGTTTCAATGTCATCTTCATGCTTATAAGCTTCCTTTTCTGGTTGGTTGTTTCTTTCTACAAGTTTCTATCTACAAGTATGACAGCTAAGTGAAGCATATTTTGCATACACAGTGTAGATACTGGCCAACAAGATCAGATTATTGCAATAAGCCTGATGAGAAGCTTTCCACAAAGAGGAAGAAGTCCATTCTGTAGCTTAGAGATTGTGAATTAGTTTTATATCTCACTCTTCCTCTTTATCATGAGGCTGTACACCTCTGTGAACTTGTTCCTCCAAATATATTTGTCAATTAAACTGAATGCCAGGATATGACAGGAGAATGTGTAGGAACAGCTTATCCTTATTACTCACTTCTCAAGAAACTGGGGAGAAATACAAAGAAAAGGTCAATAGACTAATGGTCCAGCAAAGAATTGTATTGTATCCCCTGGCTTCTTTGAAATGAATGGAAGTTTTTCCACCAGGATCAACAGCATGAGGACTATAACCCTTTCTTTTTCCCCTTACCCACCCATGACACTCTCATACTCTCAGTCTCTGAATTCCTAACAGACTTGAAACCATTTATATTCACCAAATCCCTATGTTATAGGAAAGTGCCATTATCCGCATTTCACCCACAATAATGTTCTTTGTGTTGGAGTTGGTTAAATGCAGTCTAGTTACTGACTTGCTCACTATAGGAAATACAGAAAGCATAACCAGAGAGATTTAGTTGTTGCTGGGTTAGGTTGTTGCCTGGATATTCCCTCTGACAATACAGAAAAACTGTGCTGCTGACTGAAGTATTTCAACTGGAGGGACAAATTCATATCTCCTTTACCCATTGCAGCTACCAGATAAAGTCTGTGGCTGAGATATTACACAGGCATCAGCTGAATCCAGGTGCAGGACTACTCTTCCTCCTCTTGTGGGTCTTTTCCCTTCCTTTTTTCTCAGAAATTCCACTGCTAATCAGCACTATTTGAATAGGATACCAATGATTCTGAAATAACTCTACCTGTAAATTCAAGTAAGCAACTCCAAGTAAATGCTGTTACCTTTAAAATATTTTCTTTAATGGGAGCAGCTTTCGGTAAGAATGTTTTTATGCTAAAGCTATTTCATTACATGGGGGGAGAGAGAGAGAGAAAGAAAGAATTCAATGGCCAATACTTCATACATTAGTAGTTCATGATATGTCAATGATATTTGAATTGTGACATTTAAGCTACAGATCATCAACAACACTTCTGGGACTGTCTGACAAGTATACACATTTGATCATTTGTATTTGTCTTGCTTTTAATCTTTCTTGCATTATCTGTAGGTAAGGCACAGCCATGGTTCCTATAGTCATTGCATAGGAATACAATGACACTTTCTCTTCAATAAAATACATTGACATGAATGTAAAAAGTAAACATTCTTTGTTAATTACTCTCACTCATATGCACATTATTTGACAGTGCAGATGCTCTGTAAAGCTGAGAAAGACTCCTCTATATAGCAAAAGGAGGACTATAGGCAGAGTAAAACACAGGACTTACCCCTATTGTTCCAAAACTTTCAGGCTTTCTTCTAATTTTTTTCTTGCAAAGGTGTCTCCATAACCATCTGATCAGATACCACAGAGACTTCGGGCTTGGTATGACATTAAAAGGAGTCGGCAGAGTTCCTCCTTCTTCAAAGTAGCTCATCCAGAGTTTTGTTCGAGCAAACTTCCACTCAATGTCTGCATGGTCCTGCACATAGGAAAAAACACCAGCACAGATGTTGCCATAATTAAGGAGGTGAAACAAATCTCTAAAAAAATCGGAAACCCTAAAACTAGAACAAACCTGAAATACCAATTAATTTTCTTGTTGAAGTAACGGGCATCTTCTTTTGACAGAAGGTCTTTAGCACAAAGCAAAGCTAAGTTGCTTTACTTCAGTCAAGAGATGTTAGATATGTACAGTATCAACCTTTGTTTCCTTGCTACAGGCTTTTAAATAATTAAAAGTCCCTCAAACAGCAATGGATAATTACAAGCAGAAAAATGCTACATTTCTGGAAGAGATGTTTTGTTATAATAGCAGCTAATCAGTACTCTAAATAGATCATTCTAATTGTTCTGCTGTGTAGCAGGTTCAACAAGTCTGTAAGTCTTGTGCAAGAGAGTGCATTGGTAATTGCCAGCCCCAGAAATTCACAAATAGGTTAACCAATGAATCATGAGATTACTTAAAACTGTAGGATTGAGTATGTCTTTTTCCTCCTACTTCAGAACTATACATATGGAACAGGTTTTGGGGTGGGGTTTTTTTCATTTTTTATTTGAAATTTTATTTCTTTTTTATTTTATATAATATTGTATAATTTTGAGAACTTTGAAAAAAAACCTAAACAAAATTCTATGGAAAGATTGCTAAATCCTATCAGCTGAACAATAAGTTTAAGTCACTATTATTAGATTTGGGTAATAAACGTAGTAGCCAAGAACTTAAACTACAGGTCTATCCCTAGCGCTTAATATCTAGCCATATATACAGTCATCAAAACAGTAATTTGGAAGTTGTAGTAGGAAAAGTATTCTACCTGCAGTCCGAGTTTTGATGAATGACAGTACATTGTGATATTATGTACTAGGCTTTGCCAACTAGTGTTACTTAAACACATGTAATCAGTGTTTCTATTGGGGAAAAACTTGTAATTTCAAGATTAGAAAAAAAAGGCACATTTAAACATCTTAAGGCTGTTTGCTTTCTTTTGTCTGTTTGCTTTCTGCCTGATCATATTTGAATAATCGTATGATGAATCAGTGTTTATTTTCATTTGTCTCCTAAACAGACAGCTGAGAAATAAGAATAAGCCAATAGCTCTGATAAATAAAGTTTTCATTAAAGGAGAAAACAGGATACTACTGAAGTAATGATCTTTGTTTGAATTGCTAATGTGTCCAAAATTGTCCACGAAACAAGGACAATTACTGTTAAATGTATGTTCACACTATATATGAAAATAAAAAAATAACAGCCTTTTAAAGGTTAATAAATATAATGTATTTGAAATAAAGCAGAGATAGAACAAATTTTGGCAGAGTCTCTTTCTCAGGGGAAGTCCTGCACAGTGCAGCTTGGGCAGGGCCTTAGCACGTGCCACTTGCCAGCAGCTTCTCAACCCACAAGTTGGCTTCTGCAGCGGGACCACTTCTTCCCAAATCAGAGTTATGGGGAAATTGCCCTCTGCCCAATCCATCTGGGGTCTGGTTTCTGTTTCCTTCCAGAACAGTGCAAAAGAATTTGAACAAGTCAAAGAATTTGTCGAATATCCTGACTGTAAAAAAGATTTACTGCCAGAAAAATGGGATGTAGGAACAGAGAGAAGGTATATTTTATAAATGATCTAAGGCTAAGGAACAACTTACAGCAATGAGTTGGTAAGAATTGTTCATCATGGCTATTAGCATATTCAGTAGAACAACCAGCGAGATTACATTATAGGTACCAAACATGGTGGCCCCAACAAATTCAGTAAACTCATGCCTTGCTTTCACATTGGTCACATAGAGATTGATGAGTCCAAATATAGACCAGAATAATGACTGCAGCGTTTCAAATAATCTGAAAAACAAAGCCCAAATAGGATTAGCTGTATAATAACAATAATGTACTCTTCAGATTGTTCAGTTTTTCTACAAACACACAACAGTCCTTGACTTGACTGAGATGAATGCTACTTATCACACTATAGGCAACATATATGGAATATCTTTCTAGGGAAAAAATGGCTTAATGTTTCAAATCTGAGCCTCTAGATATACAATACTGAATCTATAAATAAACCTCCAAGTAAAAGGCTGATTTTGTTCAAACTTCTGAGAGATAAATATAGTTTTTGAGATGTTATTTTGGACACCTGCCTTTGAAGTATTTTGACCCTTTCACTTCACTGTAGGGGGAAGTAAGAGTAGAGTCCAAAAGTAACTCAATGATTGTGTTTCACCAAGATGTTAAAACAATTACGGTATCCTCATACCTACTTGGTGTTGTCAGTTTATGCAATTTCTGTTTTGTGTTTAGAGCCATTGAGTTGTATAATTAGAAAGACATTATTATCATTAGCATATGTTTTATTTTGCAAAGAATGGAGACATTAAAAAGACAAACATGCCACTCTCAAATGAAACTTGTGCTTTTATAACTAAACTATATGATATTCCCCTTGAGAAATTTGGGACAACAGCTAGGAAGCTAAATAACAATAAAGCCAATTTAAAAAAAAATCCTCTGCCCCTAGATAGCATGACATAATTTCACTTCTGTACTATGTTCAGATACACTGTAGTGTCATAAATATGGGCCCTGGTTAGACCTTCTGCTCCCAAAAAGTTGGAGCCAAATTTTCTTCTTGTCTGGTCACATATCTTGAGATTAACTGGACTGAGTTTTCCCCATGGCTTCTCTCCTGCTCCTTCATCCTGACACAAGAAGCAGGTTACCTGGACAGGACATGGGGACCACCAGTGCTGTGCCCACTGCACCCAGAGCAGGGAGGCTGCTGAACTTTGAGAACATGTACGACCCTGGGTGCTCGTGCATGCTGAGACCTGCTGTCCATAACTGGGCAAAACTTAACCCTTCAGCCTCTTTCCCTCTATGTGGTATCTACCATCTGTGAAACATAACTTTGTCACACAACCCAATACAGTGCTGTCCTAGAGAGATACCCGAGAGGGCAGTATGCTTCTATTTATAGAAACTCTAGGCCCTGAATCTCTGCTCCTGTAATACAGCGTGTAAAAGCAGTACTTCTCTGAAGTCTCTTTGTATGGTTTACACTTGTCTGAGCACAAAGGGAATGACCACTATTCTCCCCTGCTCACAGTTGCAGAAAAGGCTAATAGGGCATTACGGTTTGTTGTGACACCATCTTCTGGCACTAGTGTCAGTAGGCCCCACTATTTCCCAGATGAATAATGTTGCTTCCCTCAATGCTCAGCTCTGAAAAATTTCCCTATGCTTAACTGTTCAGATCACACAAAGTTTAGACCGGCATAAGATGTTATTAATATGCAAGATAAATATGTTGTACCTGACCAAAGTTACTTGATTAAGATGATGTAAAAGGTGCTATTTTTATAAAATGTATATATTTTGAGAAGGAAGCCATTAGTGATAAATATATTTTTTAAACAGCCTAGATATGATTCATAGAAGGTAACAGGGAACAGGTATTTTTAACAGGAGTTTGATTCAGATTAGAAGTTGAAGGATGAAATAGGGTATTAGTATTCATTTGGTAGTGTTTTGGTACTATAGATGAACTACAGAATAGAATGAAGTAAAATTGATTTTTAAGTGAAAGAAAAATAAACTTTGAAACAGAAATTAGAATACAATATTTGATTGTGTAGTAGGGTAGACTAAGGGTCACTAGATGCTTGGACTGTATGTTTTTTACTGCCTCAGTTTATCACATTTACAAAAAATCTTCATGTTTTAGAACACCAAACTTATTTAATGCCCACAAGTTGACATGGAAGAAATGCAGAGCAACAGCTGCCTGGATAAGCAAGTTGTGATCTGGAGACCTTTTTTCCCTTAATTCTAAATATGCATGTTCTAATCACATAGTATCTCCTTTCCCTCTTTTATCTTTTGAATTATCTTGACTTGTACAGACTGCACCATGGTATGGATGAACATTAATACAGAGTAATGTAAAGTTAATATTAGGTTTTTTATTAGGGTAGCTTTACATGTGTCTGCTGGGACACCACTGTAATACCAACAGAAAACAGTCTTTCTCTTCTAAACATCATCTATGTGATTAAAATATTGGGGGCAGAGAAGGAGAATAGAAATAGATCAGCCACTTACGTTGAAAATGCATTATTCTGCTTTTCACATCGTATTCCTTTGCAGTTGCCGGGTTCATTTGTCTCATAGTAAAAGTACAGCTGGTTCAATCCATTTGCAAAAGCTAGCAGCACAAGGCAGTATATGAAGAGAAACTTCAAAATGTCCAGCAACATTCTTCCTAGAGATATCTGCAGAGGTCCCAGGTGAGAATTTGCAGTGAATAATGAGATCAAACGTAGCGAGCTAAAGATGTTTGCAATTGCAAAAAGGGCCTCAGCCACCAGGGTTGGATGCCACATGTCCCAGCTCTCTCGTGGAACTAACCCACTATACTGAAAACAAGCAAAAGGGAAGAGATTAATCCTCTATATTTATGTTTAAACAAGTATGTCAGTTTCTTTATAAGCAGTTCAATTAATTTGCAGATAGCACAACAAAACTAAACATCTTTTGGAAAGCAATATATCTTCATGAGAGCCTTTTTTTTTAGCAAAACAAAAAATAGGCAGTACACATGTACTTGTCCTTCATTTTTATCTGCAGGATGTTCTATGCTTTCTATTCTTTTGCCTGTGGTTTGCATTTGGTTTGAATTTTCACAGTATCAAAAGCAAGGCTAACAATTCTGAATGAGAGTAAAAAGGAGCAATTCTTGAACAACCAGTTTCTTAGAACTGTAGAAAATTTTCAGCAGTAAAATCAGGTAAATTATTTCTTTGGAGAATGATGCAGATTTGACAGTGATGGAGAGAAAACTGCAAGAACCTTGGCAAGTTGGAAGAAAACATTTAATCAAGGAGTAAGTATCTTGCTTAATCACCAACACTGGACCAAGGATGAAAAAGTTGTTTATTAATGAACCATGGCAAACTACTTGTGTGTCTCATTATCAAAGAGTCTGATCCCTGAACTGTGACTTTTTCTTGAGGATGAAACTTGTTACTTTGAACTGAGGCTTAACTACTGTGGCAGACTCATTATTATTTATTTGGTCTCATTAATCTTTTTTACGGGACACATCAGAGGACAGAATCTATGCTGTGAAGCACTCTAAAATGATGGGATCACATAATATCAAACAAATTATAAAGACAGACTATGGTGTGGTCTGTATTTACCTACTCTAGGCTACTCAGATGCACCTTCAGAGGTGCCGAGCATGCCCTCGGCAGGAAGGAAAGGGACTCTTCTGTATCACTGGGGTCAGATGAAACGTAGCCAGGTATCACAGCATTTCCACACTGCACTCATCCTCCAAAGAAGGTATTTGCTTTCAAAGTAGTTCAAGACCACCTGAGGAATCTGAATATATATATACCTATGGGACCCAATGAGATGCATCCAAGAGTCCTCAGGGAATTGGCTGATGTAGTTGCCAAGCCACATTTGAAAAGTCATGGCAGTCAGGTGAAGTCCCTAGTGAATAGAAAAAGGGAAATATTGCACCCATTTTTTGTAAGTGTAGAAAAGAGGACCCTTGGAACTACAAACCTGTCAGCCTTACTTTGCCTGGGAAGATCATGGAACAGGTTCTTCTAGAAGCTACGCTAAGGCACATGGAGGACAGGGAGGTATTCAAGACACCCAGCATGTGTTCACCAAGGGCAAGTCCTGCCTGATCAACTGTCCTGGTTTGGGTTAGAACCAAACTAATTCTGTTAGGTGATTTTACTTGTCAGCTCAGTCTCTTCTAACCAACTGCCCTTTCTGAAGTTAATGTCTTATTTTCACAGACAATGCTTACACTTGATGTTTAGAGTTACTACCAAGGATTGGTGTGCAGACCTAGATCACTGCTAACTCTGGTGCATCACATCAAGGGATGAAGAAAGTAAAAGGCTGCACCTGTGGGGAGGAGCGGCCAGGACAGGTGACCCTAAATTGACCAGCGAGGTGTTCCATCCCATATACATCATATTCAGTATAAAGCTGAGGGATTAAAAGGGTCTCACCCCTTCTTCTTCCCTTTTTTTTCTCTTCTTCAATGGCTGGTATCCAAGGAGAAGTCCATCCATTTTGCCCTCTGCCCCAGTTTGTGTGTTCCTGAATCCAGTTTCTGAATCCAGCTCCTGAATCCAGTTTCCATCTGCCACTGAGCCCAGGCTAGGACTTTCCTTTTCAGTGGTGACAGTGACGTAACTACCACCAGCAGGGGTTCAGTTCATTATTGGGTTTGTATATATTCGCATATTCCATTTTATCATTATTATCTTCATTAAAGCTGTTTTAGGTTTCTTTTCTAATCTGGAAGTCTCTCTCTCATTCCTCATTTGAAGGGGAGGGGGACCAACAGAAATCCATAAGCCTCTCTCCCTTACTCCCTTTCTCTTCTACTTTTTGGATGAGAAAGAGGGTTAACAGAGAGTGTCTGTTATAGGTCTAGTGGACTGACTCTAAACCTTGACATCAACCTAGTGGCCTTCTACGAGGGAGTGACTATGATCAGTGGACAAGGGAAGAGCTATGGATGTCATCTATCTGGACTTCCTGTAATGGCTTTGACACAGTGCCACACCCCCACACACACACTTCTCTCTAAATTAGAGAGGTACAGATTTTATGGGTGGACTATTTGGTGGATGAGGAATTGGTTGGATGGTCTCATCCAGAGAGTAGTGGTCAATAGCTTAATGTCCAGATGGAGATCAGTGATGAGTGGTGTCCCTTAAGGGTCCATACTGGGACCAGTATGGTTTAGTACCTTCATCAATGACATAGACAATGGGATTGAGTGCAGCCTCGGCAAATTTGCAGATGACTCCAAGCTGAGTGATGCAGTTGACATGCCTGAAGAATAGGATACCATTCAGAGGAATCTGGATAAACTCAAGAAGTGGGCCCATGTGGGCCTCATGAGGTTCAACAAGGCCAACTGCAAGGTACTGAACCTGGGTCAGGGCAATCCCCAGTATCAACACAGGCTGGAGGTTGAAGGGATTGAGAGCAGCCTGGCAGAGAAGGACTTGGGGGTACTGGTGGATATAAACCTGTACATGAGCTGGCAATGTGCACTCACAGCCTCAATAATATCCAGCCTAGCTGGATAACTTAAGACCTCACATGCTGATATACAATCAGAGGCAAAAAGCAGAGCCCTTTGAAAAATATGAGATGTACTCCTTTTATTTGAATACTGGCAATGAAACAGAGAACTTTGGGTTATCTTGGCAGTTGTCTCATCCTGAAATTACACTCTTTGGTGTATTTTACATTATCCCCTCAGCTGTTGTAAATAATATCCATCTCCTTAACTACTGTGTCAGTCGGAGAGCCTTGAATGGGCAATAAATACTACATTTTTCTCTTGGAACATTTACCACACAGGACAGTAGTATGAGGGCACTCTCATAATTTTATTCAAAGGAGTTGGTTAAAATGTTTTCTTAGGTGGCTTGAGCTGATTCACAGAAGGTAGAATACATCTAAGAACTGTGTTTATATATTTGATTCAATAAATACAGAAAAGCTGTATTTTAGAAAACCCTGTCTTGCAAGGTTTAGGAAATGAAAATATAAGTTTTATATCAAAACATACTGGTTACATTTGGCATCCTCTTAATCTCATCTGGCATAGAGGTGGGGAACACTGTTGCAGATACGTGAATGAAACATGGCTGGGTATTAAACTGTACTCACTCTGTTGATTACATCATCATGTGTTTCAATTGACTACCACAACTGAGGCTTTTTTAAGGAACAGAAAGGTATTTGGGTACAACATTGCACATGCAGTAAAAAAAAAAAGAATAGCTGCAGAACCAAAGATAATGTTTTATACACTGTGTTAACTATGATTGGCATGCAAACACTAATCTGGAGGGTAATGGATGCACATCCATTATCCCAGATACTGCCACCTTGGAATCTGATTACTGTAAGCAGAAGCTCTCTGGGAGATGAAAGGATTATAATGTCTTCTAATTAATAGTATTCTGGAATGAATAATTAGCCTTTTCAAATGCTTTTGAAACGTGCTTTTTCAATGAACTGTTTGTTTTTTTACACTGGACAGTAAAATGACTATTTATTTTTCAGTCACTTTACAATAAGGCATACTTGTGTGTAAAAAGGCATTTAATCAGCTTTAAATGACCACTCTCCTCACACTTTTGGGCATCTTGCTCTTTCAGGCAACAGCTCCAAATTTCTTTGAATGAGAAGACTTCTAAAGATTTGTAGCCATAAAGCCAGTACACCAGAAACCTTTTGTCACAGGAGGAAGCTGGTGTGTCAACAGTTCACAAGTCTTTGCTCATTCCTACCCCTGATCCACTGACATGTGGACCGTTGTCAAAAGACTACATAAATCAGAGGTTCCTATGTTCCTCTACACTTATGACAGAGCTGCAGCAGGAACAGCAGCTGTTTGAGGATTGGAGCTGTAACCAGCTACTTGACAGCTGTCTCCTTTTCCCAGCTAAAAGGATCTTGGCAGACGAGAGACTCTACCTCCACAGATACAGGGTAGTGGATGGCAGAGAACTTGAAACAGCTGAAATACAATGTGATCACAGTAGCCAGTAGAAATGGGCTTGTTATCTTTGCTTGGATGTGACAAGAGCTCCATGACAGATACTAGGAAATGTTTTCAGATGTGGTTTCCTTGTCTTAAGTGCAAGGAATATTTTTTAATTAAAAAAATTCATTTTACGAGAACATTCTATCATATGATGGATTATGAATTCATGATGAATACATACAAAATGCAGCATGTTCTATAGCTTTGGAAAGAAGGGCTGTTATGCAGGAAGATAATTCAAACAGAAGGAATATAAAACTGTTAATAGAAAGTCCATTAAAAGGATGAGAAAATGAACATACCAGCCTCAAGTGACCACTTCATCCCCTTCAGCTTTACTTTTTTCATGTTGCACTTACCATAAATTTTCAAAGCAAATTAAAATCTTGCTCTTTATCTCCTCTGCCCCGCTCCCCCACCCACCCTTAATTTTGAATAAATATTTTTCTTGTGGTCCTGACTGAAAGTTTTGTATGATGCACAAAATTGTCTTAGGGGCAATAATTTCCTACTGAAAAACAGGCAAGGAGTAACACAAAACATAATTTTGTGCAAACATTATTAAATATTACGAGTGATTTTCCTTTTAAAAAAAAATGACAGTATGACTATTTAGGATCAAATAACAGAAGATTGCCTTGGGCAAGAAGAAAAAAGTATGAGTTACAATGTTTTGTTAACTCTTATCCTGGTCTAGCTTCTTGTCATAGGTGCAGAAGATTGAATGGGCACATCATAAATCTCTTGCATTGTTAAGCCTGAGAATCTCCAAATAGAAAAGGAAGTTTCATAAAGCCTAATTTCATTTATCTTAAATAATTTGCTGAATTTTTAAAAAAAGTTTACCTTTGAAAATGCAACAATTTTCAAAGAGATTGTTGCTAAATATAAGGAGTTCATTACAAAATCCATGAGGTTCCACCAATCATGAATGTAGTCCTGTAGTCCACCATCCCACATCTGTTTAATTTCACCCCAGATAAAACCTGTAAATAGAACATAATTCATTAAGCATGAATATTAAATTAAAAAGACACTTATCTCACAATGGATCGATTCTCCTTACATTTATTATAAAGGGAAGGTCGATAAGCGCTCTAATTTACACATCTAGGTAGGTGAAATGTTATCTTCCCATTAATGTTTCCGGAATTAATTTGTCAGGCAAAACCAAAAAAATTATCTGCTTGTACAACGGCTATTTCTTTGGCCTTCTTTAATCTCTTTTCCTAACAAAATAGGATAAAAAATGAGTGTAAAAATGGTCTTAAAACCAGTCACCACTGCCAACTCTGTCCTTGTTATCTCTTGCAATATGATTCAAACTGGAAAATTTATGACTGCAAGAGTCAATCCAACACATTAATTTATTTCCGTTGGAACCCACACAACAAGGAACTGAATTTCTATGTCTATGTTTTTTTTATGATTCCTTTCTTTGGGACATGAAGGACTGGAAACTCTTTTCAGGTGTGCTGAACACAGATTGTACTGGGCACAAAGTGATACAGAAATACTCAATCCCAAGGGGAAATTTTGCAAGTTGTCTGACATGAACTTGGTGTAATAGCTCCAGAGACAACTCTATGAGTTGTCTCTCTTTAATGCTGTAAACATTAAATCTCTCTGAAGAAGATACTCCACATTATTGTATAATATGGTATGATAAAACAACATGGACCATTTAGATGCATAGTTCATGTTATTATCTACAGAGTTTTTTCATATCAATAGAGCTTTTTATTTTTCACAGTTGAATATTTTCTGAAAGGAATTTCTCACTTTTATACTCATTAGAGGGACAAAATTCACCACAAAAGAGACCAGTCTCACATATAGATATTGAGATACAGTTAATTCAACATGGCTTTTCTCCAACTGCTTATCTTATGTTCCTTTAGAAAATTTTCAACAGATTTTCTGTAGGGGTCTATATAGTTCTGCATTACTCTAGTCTGGGCTTAATTCACCTTGAACCTTAATATTTTGTTTCAATGGTCTTCTAGTTGACTGCATAGAAAACTTGTGTCTTCTCTCAAACATGATCTCTAAGGAATAATTCCTGGTCTATTCTTATTTGTGCCAGGTAGGTTTTGGAAGGCAGGAGGGGGACGGATGGAAGGGGTACAATTTCATTTTTTAGTGTTTTGGCCTGAGTCTGTCTTCTGATTGCTTTCAAAAGGAAGTGTTCCCTTCCTCCCTACCTTATCCCCTCAAATCCCAGCTACATGTTCCAGTCTTATTTCTGGCTGTCATCATCAGTATTCGTGAGCCTCACAAGTATTCTAATCACCCAATTGGTCCAGCAACTTTTATTTTCATAGAGTTCATTTTCAGCCATGCCACCATCACAATTTCAGCATTCTGCAGAGGAACCATGGTGGCAACATGTAGACAGGAAAGTGGAATATGACCATTTTAGTGTCTACAACAGCTTAGACAAGCTGATTGCAATTCTATATTTAGGTTACCATACAAAACTAGTACATAAAATATATCACTGTTAAGAAGCTAACATTTATATTCAAGCTGCAATCAATTGTGATGAGTCACAGTGAAAAAACAGTTGTACATTATTGCATGGCAGGGGTCAATATCTGCTAACAGCGTCCACTGCTGTTGTTAACTGCCCAAGTGCCATCAGAAAGGGAACACACCTTCACAGGGGTACTAGTCAGGCTCCTAAATGCCTGCTCATTTCAGCCTGTGAAATGACTTAATCACTCTTCAAAGAGCTGGTCATTCCTGACACACAGTACAAACAGGATGACAGCAGGTCTGACTTCCCCTCCCCTCCACAGTCCCCTCCAACCTTCAACATGCAGTCCATATACTGGCAAATAACCCTGCTTGCTCTTCCTCTGCCTTATGCATAACATGAATCTGTTGGAGAAGGTCCAAAGGAGGGCCATAAAAGTGATTAGAGGGATGGGGCAGCTCTCCTGGTAGGAAAGGCTGAGAGGGTTTGGGTTGTTCAGCCTGGAGAAGAGAAGGCTCTGTGGATACGTTATTGTGGCCTCTCAATACTTAAAGGGGGTCTATAAGAAAGACAAGGATAGTTTTTGTAGCAGGGCCTGTTGCAATAGGACAAGGCATAATGGTTTTAAACTAAAAGCAGGGAGTTTTAGACTAGATACAAGGAAGACATTTTTAACAATGATAGTAGTGAAACACTAGAATACATTTCCTAGAGAGGTGGTAGACCCCATCCCTGGAAACATTCCAGGTCAGGTTGGATGGGGCTCTGATCTCTGAAGATGTTCCTGCTCACTGCAGGGGGGTTGAGTTAGATGACCTTTAAAGGTCCCTTCCAACCCAAACCATTCTATGATTCTATGTTAAGCACCATCAGATCATAAAGCAGCTGTTTTGTGGTCTGCAATACACCCTTCACATTTGTGAATGTGAATCACCCCTGCTCCACTTGCAGAATGGCTCATAAAAATCACCATTGTGCCCATGGAGTCTGAGAAGACCTGGGTCCAAGCTCAGAGGAGCCCTGGAGCCAAAGGCTGTATAATACAGACACGGTCCCTAAGCTTCAGTGTTGGAGAAAAATTCCTTGCTTCTTTCTTTTTTTTTTTTTAATAATACAGATGTAGCTCCATGATCTTGCACTGGGAAAACTGCTATGGCAGAGAAAGCAGACAAGTTGCATTTATATAAGATCCTCAAATAAACAGGCTTTACCGAAATCAATACACACATTCATAGAATTAAATACATTATTTCATCACAGTTAAGCATTCCCTTTAAAATACCCTTTAAAAAGGGTGCAGAAATTCGTTGGGATGATTAGTAAGATGAATGTTTAAGCAAGAGGCTGTAGGTTCATTAAATTCTTCTGCTGAGATATTCCATGATTCACAACCGGCCAAAGACATGAGCTGACACAAAAGCAACAGAGTTGCTGTTGTGTTCTGTTCTCTGCAAGACTGTTCCTCAGAATTATATGCTTTGATAGCACTGCATGGAGAGACTGAAAAAGAAGTGCTGATTAATGCTGTTGCATTTGAACTGTTTTGTGAGTGAAAAGTCAGACTGTTTTTCCAAGCACTTCCTGGACTTCAGCAAATGAAATGTAATTGTGAAGCTGACAATAACAGAGAAATACTGACCTATTATAAAATAGTAAAAGAACATATATGGCTATTGTAAACTTATCATAGGATCATAGAATGGTTTGGGTTGGAAGGCACCTCAAAGATCATCTAGTTCCAACACCCCTGCCATGGCCGTAACACCTCCCACTAGACTAGGTTGCTCGAGGCCCCATCCAACCTGGCCTTGAGTGACTCCAGGGATGGAGCATCCTGATAACTTTGAATTAGAAACACAACTAATCCAAAATACCTGCAATGTTGAAGTAATTTAGCAGCTGAAAGTTCTGAGTATACTTTCACATAATAATGGTGGTGGTTCTAAATTTTTTCTTGGTTCAAGACAACTTTTATGCTCATCCCTATTCAGGGCTTGTTTTTTTTCAAGCAAATGATAATGGAAAACTGTAAATCCCACATTTTTGGCTGTAATGGAGATATAGTAGCTTAGTTCTTCTTCCTGGCCAAAGCATCGAAATGCAAACTCCATATATAAATACAGTTGTTGAGATCTTATGGGGCTCCAAAGAACTTGAAGCTAGGCTGACTGATGGATGCTCTATTTGTGACAGACACAGAATCCACACATGCACAGCAAAGCTTTCCAGACACGTCTTTTTGAAAGCATATCTTTGAAGATGCAAAGTCCTAAGTCTGATTGCCAAATTCCACAACTCCAGGCAATCTCACCATGAAAGCTGAGATCAGAATCTTTGAAGGTACGAGGTCTCTATGGCTAGGTATCCTGAGGGATGGTGGAGCAATGAATGCTGGAAGAACTGGCATCTCTGGAGTTGCGCAAATCCTCTCAAATGTGCCTAAAGGGTTATCATAGAAAAGTCTACTCCAAAATCCCAGAGCCTTTCTGCAAATCTGAAGACTTCTCTATGGTCTGGTGAGCTTATACGACGGAGCTATTCTGAGCAA
Source organism: Coracias cyanogaster (assembly GCA_033124195.1). Classification (NCBI taxonomy): domain Eukaryota; kingdom Metazoa; phylum Chordata; class Aves; order Coraciiformes; family Coraciidae; genus Coracias; species Coracias cyanogaster. The sequence goes on from JAVSBS010007362.1 coordinate 30,366, forward strand.
TGAACTTCAGGGATTCCAAGTTGTGCTGCTTAGGACTAATTTACAGTCACATAGCCAGAGATCTTGAAATCTTGTTATAGATCATAACTATATGTTTCTGCAAGAAGGAAGGGTTAGGAGGGAGAAGTCAGTCAGCTCTTATCTTCACAGGGTCTAATACAATATGCTATCTTGTTCTGTTGCACTCATTGGGAGAATCAGGAAAAGGTAAGGAAAATCTATGTATCTGTTTTTCTTTTTTTAAAAGACAATCAGGGCAGTATTATCTCTGTGACACTGCACACTTTCCTTTTCTACATAGAAGGCTTATACATAGCTGGACACAACCTGACTTTATTATCTAAGGAGACTTCGGGGCAATTCCAAAATATGACCTGACATGATAGAAGAGAAGACACGCAGTGACAAGACTGTCTAATCGGTGCACTGTGACAGGTAGGAAAGAGATCAAGAGTCCAGGTATTGCCTGCTTATTAATGTTGCAAAGCAGCAATGTTATCACATGGTGACAACTCATATCAGTTCTACATGTTCAGCTGCAAGAAAGACGACGTCTCAACAAAGCAGAAGGGTCATCACCAGCCTGCACACAGGTACTAGGGAAAAACTGCTAGAAGGAATCAGCCAAATAAAAGGGGTAGATATAAAAGCAAGAACCTTTAGACAGTCAGGCTGGGGACAAATTCATTGTCCAAAGCTCTCTTTACCTCTGTGGGAGGAAAGAAGCAATTGCTCAAAGGCAATAATCCTGTCATCTGCAGGTGGGTCAATATTCCCATTGACTGAAAAGGGAGCCATGGAGGATCAGGTTGAACTAAAACAGATGTCTAACTTCCAGGTGCCTGTATTTAGCTGAAATAATTCCACCCAGCACATATTTCCCTGTTTTAGTTGGATAATCTTTGCTATATTCTGTCTCTTTGCTTCAGCTGTGTCCTTCCAAACACTTCACACCAGCATTTCACACCTGCCTCATATCCTCACCTATCCATTCCCCATCAACCCGCTTTTATCATTTATTGCCACTTGCAAGGAAGTTATCAACATCATGCAGCTCTTCTACCTCATTAATCAAGGACTTTAATTGAAAAGTTGACGGTGAGACTCTCGAGTATTTGTTGTATTGTTTATAACTAGATACTGGAACAGAAAAAGAGAAGTAATAGCTTGAACATTTTGAAACAGGCTGAGATTATAGAAACTAATGTCATTAGAGGTTTCGTATAGCACTGTGAAGTGTTATACATGCAAGATGATCAATGTAACCATTTGACTGAGGTTCAGTTTGCCTAATGCAAGAAAGGAGCTAAAATAGATCACATAAAATAAATTTGGATTACAAAAATGGCATTTGTGTGCTAAGTATATTTCCTTTTTTTGGAGTAAACATTTCTGAACATCAATGAAAAAAGTTCTTTCTTCTAAAATAAACCCTGTTGTAAAAATATATTTTATCCAAGCCAACAAAGCATGTAGAAATTAAAATAATTCTTACTGAAGAAGAAAAGATGCTGAAATAAAATAAGAATTTTCTTAGAAAAATACCATATTTCATTACAATTACCTTATAACACTTTTAAAAAATCCTTAAGAATTGAGTATTGGATATCACATACTATGTGTGATCAATGTGTAGATTATTGCATACATAGATACATCAATACCTAAACACTGATAAGACTAACTTTTATTTAATATATTTATTTTGAAGCTGCATTTCCAGGCTTGGATATTATATTATTATTATTATTATTTTCCAGTTTTTAGATATTAAGACACTGAAATGTTTTTTTAAAAAATGTGGACTTACTTTTCTGTTCATATAGTACAACTGTGTTGGCAAACTGCAACTTTGAGCATGGCAGCAGCTCAACACTTATGAATGTTCTTTGTCCCTTTGGATAAAGCCTTGGCTTAGACACAGTATCTTTTTGTGCAGATAAATTTCATATGGTAAAAATTTAGGATCTATCCTGACTGATCCATTATGAATTTGCAGCTAGCTAATTATGTTACTTCTTCTAATTTTAGTCCTAAGGAACATGTCTTTCATTCCCATCAAAATAAACAAACAACAAAGAAATAGCTCCTCTACAAATCTATTCAAGGGTGTATTAAGTTCTAAGAAAAATTTTTTATATACAACTTGTCTAAATTCCTATCTTGTACTGAATCTTGAGCAACAACAACAATAATTTTCCAGCAGCTGTGGAAATTAACAAAAATATTATGCCATCTCTGCAACACTGCCTTTTGTTGTTTATAATTATGATTAAAGTTTTACTGTAAATAATACCAAGATTTGTCAGAAAAAGATATTAAAGGCAGTACCCTGAACCATTTTTGTTTTTCAAAAAGATTTCTGGATCTCTAGCTAATTTTGGCCTTACCTGTCCCACAAAAGGTTGGTTGCTCTGTGCTATTTCTGTACTGTACCATTAAGTGATGGGAAGCAAGAGGTTGTTCAGGGTCAATCTCTGCATGCCACGTTCAACAACAACCTTTTAGTATATTTCTTGGAGAACATATTTTCATTGAACTGTGAAACCATTTAGCTGACAAAACTCTACTTTGTTCTACTATGTCATCTAGAGTTTCTCACAGATAAGATAAGAAGTAAGACAAGCTGCTAACGATCGAAAGGTCTCTGAAGCAAAGGAGTCATTCCAAGGAATTAAGTGAGCATTGATAAGGCTTGAAATATCTCCTCTGTTTTACACCTGGACTGAAGGTATATGAAGGTAACAAGAGGTATGGAGAGGCATCCTGGCATAATTCAAGGGTTCCCAATCTCTGGGGCATGTTTTGTTATCAGATTACAGCTATTTCAAAGAAATGTGCACAAAATTAAAAGCATGCCTTCTGCTTTCCCCCAGAGACAGGGCAATGGCTGTCTGCAAGGGCATCCACTGTGCACAGTGTCTGGGTCCTGTGTCAGGTGAGGCAAAGAACTGGGAACGACATGGCCAGAGGCACCATTTCTAGGTTCTATTTCACCCAGCTCTATTCCTAGGACAGTTATACTCAAGCAAGCTGAGCCTGGGAACTGCTTGTTTAAATTATCTGTGCACAGAACTCAGCACTGAGAATATTTGATATCTAACCTGAATTCATGCTTTGTTACCTGTATAGTTGAACTTAATTCTTTCTCCCACAGAAGCAGTGAAGATGACTTTAGTAATGCCTCTGGAGTGCAGTGAAAAGGTAATGAACAATACAAGGATTATGGAGCATTTGACCCTTTTGGACAAAATATATTCCATCAGAGCTGAGAGTATTCAGTGCTGACTATGTACCAGTAGTGCATTTACTCTTGTGTTCAAGGTAAAGTATAATTTCTAAGAAATAGTGATCTGCTGCAAATGAAACTCATCTAGGCATGGCATTATGAGTTATGGTGGTTTATATATATATATATATATATATTTCATGCACTATGGACTAGCAGGTGCAAATGGTTTGGACAATCAGCATTGAACATCCCCTCAAATATTCATGGTTTAGTTTCACTACCTAGTCCAATAGCATCAGATTGTTCAGTTGCTGGAGTACTTTTGCAGTAAGACATCCATATAAGTGGGACAGCTGTTCCCTGAACCCAGTATCTTTAGAAGGGAAATTAGCCAGTATCTTTAGGCCACACACTTTCTTTCATAACTTGAACAGCAAGAAGTCTGACTTTCACAGTACTCCTATAAATGTCAAAAGCAAATATATGTAATTAGCAGTTAAATGTTTCTAGGCAGTCTTTTGAATTTCCTTTGCAAAATGTTCTGAAATGCAAATGAATTGTAGTTCATTATCATAGTAGAAGATTAAATGAAATTTAACTTACTACATCTATCTTAACATTATTGGACCTTTTTCTTCTATTGTTTCGACTCTGTAAAACAGAGTTTCGGTGGTAAAGAATAGGAATATAAGCCAAGAAAAAATGTTTACTGTCCTAGAGTGTATACAAAAATAAATAACTCTGGATTGACTGTTATGTTCAATATGAGCTGGCTAGTGGGTTTAATAAAGTTCAAATTAATCAAAGATATTAATCCAAAGCATTTTAGGTTCATGCATCTAAGCCTTCCATACCAGCTGACTGTAGACAGTGATGGTGTAGTTGTCATGATTCAGAGAAACATGAAAGACACTGTATTTTTTTAATGTATCATGTGCGTAATCAGAAGCATCTAACACCATTTTAGATGCCCTGTGTATCTAAGCTGGCCACCCCATGCATTGCTAGAAAAGGTGCTGGTTTCCTGTAGGGTATTTATCATAGGTACAACCTTTCTGTGAGTATCTCAGACTTAAAAAATGGGACTAGGTTCCCCTTTGTAGGCACTCACTTTGCTTTATTTATGTTTACTTTGACTCCTACTTCATAACAACGAAACTTGCTTAATGACTGATTTTGCTGTAAGGGGCTATGGACAAAATACAGAGACAGAGTATAGAAATTCTGCACATTTCTGCTGTTGAACTCTGCTCTACAATAATGTTGAAGACAGAAATGTAGCCCGGCCAAAAGTACTGGCCCATCCTCTCAGGTACTTTTGCATAAGAGTCTATATATCTCTTTGAAGAAAAAGTATATCCTCATTTACTGCTTGTAAATCTCTATTAAGCTCAACAGGTTCACACGAGGAGCGGAGCATAAATAATTTTACTCATTATCCTTTAATCTCCATGGCTTCATTGGAACTGTTTGTGGTATGTATTTATCAAAATTGATTC